>BPLR01000140.1:0-67265 GCA_021605095.1 Caerostris extrusa | reverse complement strand
CTTATGAGCGAGTGGCTGACTTTCTTGGTACCCTTGTGGCTCGTGTTCCGCTTCCCAGAGGTGCCATGGATGTTTGGAGGGTTCGGAATCGGTTCTGTTTAGCCCCGTGTGCACAAGATGACCGTAGAGCGACAAAACCAAACTGTACTTTAAGCGGCTTAAGCCACAAGTGAACAGATAAACTCTGAAAGGCCACCAGGAAAGTACTTATCTTCATTTTAACTCGTGTGTATGTGCGGAGCATCTTGGGTAATGTTAAATATGTTTATATATCTGCCACATTGCCAGACTGCAAATTTCGATTCCGAGGGCGGCGCTGTTGCAGTCACCGCTTTTCAGAAACGACCAGAGTCAATGACGATTGTGACATTGTGTGCAAAAACTCCTAACTTTTTTCAGAATTTTCTCCGATATTATGCTATTATGGGCGGTTACCCCTAATGTTCTCAGAGAAGGAACTGTCATCCTTCCGTCAGTGAGCTGTTCGTGGATGTATAAGTGGAACATGAGGCCCATCAATGTTACACACATAAAAACATAAAAAAAAAAAACCGATCATTTAGAATCGAAAATCCTCGATTCAAGTGGGAGTAGTTTGAAGGGTAAATAATAAGAAATTAAACTAATAGAAAAATCTAAAACTAATGAATTTAATGCAGACGTCTCAGAGCAGACATAGCTACTTTATTCTATATTGAAATGGGCTCTTTTTACAAGAAAGGAGGTCTGCTTATGAATTTTTTTCCATTTTTAAAATACTGATAGAAAAGCTGGTCAAAAACAACTCATACAGACAGAGAAGCAGTATCAGTTGTGATAATTTGTAATATAGTATTAATTAAAAATAAGGGCCTGAATGGCCGAGTCGCTAGTGCTCTGACGCTCGGGACCACAGGTTTCGATTCGAGGTTCTCGGCGGTGCCATGGATGTGTGTAATGGTTTGAATCCACTTTAAACCGTAGGACCCGGTCTAACAGGATCGCAGAGCGTTGCAGGTTGACTATTACTCCGCAACCATAGCTTATTCTCAAGCTACACGCGCCCTGGGTAGTGATGATAAGCAGCAACATCGGTGCGACGCTTGCCTTAAGGCATTTTCTTGAGAGTTTGCCAGCTGCATTAGAACAAAAAATATTAATTAAATAAATAATTTTGTAAAGGCAGAATACAAAAATCAATGAGTAAATTGCTAAATCAATTAATTATATGCAGGCAATTAAGAAACTATATGCTTTAATAATAAAAACTTATTAATATACGATGGATCATTTCAAAAAAAATCAAATTACCTAAATTTAATACCCTATTTTTTTATATATATTTCACTTTGATAATTTTAAATTTAGATTCAGTATAGAATATTTTTAAATTTTTTCCGACTATATTAATAAATATAGAATATTTATTAATTTAGATTCTACTACGTTGAATAAAGATGCAACAGCGCCCGAACGCGATGCGTTCGTCTGCTCAATGGTATGTGAAGGCAGTAGAAAAGAAATGTCACGATGAATAGATAATAGTAATCGTATGAATTTGGAAAACAAGTAATATAAAAAAAAAATTAAGTCAATTCCTACTTTTTTTCATTCTATTGCAGAAGGCCTTTATAAAATCATTTGCATTCATTTTTTTAAGTTTATCTAGCGCCGTCTGTGGGTAGATATATGCAACTTAAATCTAAAAAAATTTAAATGAATGAATTAAATTGAATGAATGAATTAATATTCGAAAAAACTGTATTCACATCCAGTATTCATACACTACAAGTTTAAAAATGTGTTTGAACTGGAGTGGATGAATGAAAAAGTGTTTTATGAACGATTGAAAATTTGAACAAGATATATATAGGGACAGTGGGCGCTAATAGGAGAATTTAAAAAAAAAAAGAAAATAAAATAAAAGACACTGGTAATAAAAATGTAACATGATATTTGAGAACTGGGAGTTATTGAACTGAAATAAAATGAATAAGTGAACAAGAACATATGGGGATTTGAAGCTTCGATTCCATTTAGAAGTAGAGTAAGGATACTTGTATTTTCCATTGAATTCCAAAAAAAGGCTGTGCCTTGATGAGTGAGTTTTCGTGGGTAGCAATGCTATTGAAGAAATTTCTAGAAAGTTTTGCAATGTAGTTGTCAATAGCATCAATTTTTAAATCTTGATGGATTGTAGAGGTGCGGACAAACCAGCGTGCACCAGTGATGATACGAAGAAGTTTGTTTGAATAATGTGCACAGATTTCTTGTTAGATTGTGCAGCTAGGCCTTAGATTCGGGCAGCTTGCGTAAGAATTCCTTTTAGGTTAAAAAAATAGGCCTAAAAGGTTGTTTGTGGAGAGGGATTTGAATTTTGTTTGACAAAGTTAATTTAGAATATTTATTGATGAGTGGCAGAGTGAGCGAACACCAAAGTACAAAAAAAAAATTACTTTTCTATTAAAATAATTTGAACAAATATTTATTTATTCCGGAGTCATATTCATTAAACTTGAATGTTTTTCACTGTCTTTTAACGAACAAAATATTACGCAGCAGGTGTTTCCTCGATAAACTTCTTTTCTGATTGGATACCATAGTGTAATGTTGTTGTTGTTCTAATGCAGCTGACAATACAGAGATAGTTAATCTTTATGCCATGAGCAAGGGCTGCACTGCTGTTATTCATTTAGCACACCCTTGGGACACTTGTAGCTTGAAGATAGGCTACGGACGCGAGTCAACACTGCCCCCCTTCCCCATCCCAACGCTCTACGATAACATTAGACCGGGACCTACGGTTTAAAGGAGATTTCGAACTTCCACAAACATCCTTTTACCGCCGGGACTCGAATCCGTGCCATGAATGTTTGCAGTGGTTCGAAATTCACTTTAAACAACCACCACTCACCACCATTCATATTTAATTTATCAGTTTGAGAGGTATTTTCAAGGTAAAGGACTTAGGATTTCCAAACAATATTTACATTATTAATTTAAATAAACTGTACAGATAAAAGCAAAGTACAAAAAAGTTTTTTATACTATTAAATTGAATTTGAACAAATATTTATTTATTCGATTCATTAAACTGGAATGTTTTTCACTATCTTTTAACGAACAAAACATTCTGCAGTAGGGCCTGAATGATTGGCTAGCGCTCTGGTGCTCGGCACTGCAGGTTTCGAGTTCCAGCCCCAAAAGAGCCATGGATGTGTGTAGTGGTTCAGAATTCACTTTAAACCGTAGGTGCCTGTCTAACAGGACCGTAGAGCGTAGCAGGGGCAGTGTTACTCCGCGTCCGGGATTATCTTCAAGCTACACGCACCTCCTGGGTAGTGCTGAGTGAGTAACGTCGGTGCAGCGCTTGCCTTAAGGTATCAAATTCAACGGCCCAAGTATGTTCCAGCTGCATTAGAACAAAAAAAAAAAAAAACGACAAAATTCTTTTGGGTTTGGATGTACTCATTGTGTAATGTAACTAGACAGAAGACACCAGACGATAACAAAATTATCTTTATTATTAAAAGAAACCGAATAAATACTTATCTTCTATTTAAATGAAGTAAGCAGAAACGGACACCACCTTTTAACGGGCAGGCGATTCTTCCATAAGCAAATCGCTTTTGGGAGTCGAACGTATTTGTATTGTATGCGTAATCGTTCGAGGTCATTTGTGAAGGGTGTGGTTGTTATGCCCGACCCGATTAAATATTTTGAAGCAACAGCACAGCGGAGGGCGGTGGATCGATTTCCTGCCCTCACTTGTGACGCTCTAAAGCAATATGGATGGTGCAATAATTGATTGCTGGCTGTTTAAACATTAACGGGATCTGCACCTGAACCCTTTCTAATTTGAAATATTATTTTTTACAAAAACTAATGCGAAGATAATTTGTTTCATTTTAAAAAAATTAATAGGCTCCATTTCAATTCCACTTACTACTGTGTCCAAAAAGTGAGACCAATTTAAAATTTCCCGGGGCTTATGGGATTTCAATTATTTTTTCTTTTTTTAGGTTGCTGGCACTTGACATCTGTGTGAAATGTGACGTCAAAATATTCATTACTGTTTGAGATGCGCTTGGCTTTGTGAGACGTTGAAACGGATTCCGGCGATTTTTGAAATGTCTGAATTTATTTTTCCTGACTTTTTCGCCAAAAATGAAACCCATATCGTTCCGCAACCCCCGTATTCACACCGTGACTTTCGGCTATTCCCCTAAACTCATAGGATTATACCGTTTTGAGTCGATTGTAGAAATTCAAAGTGAATTGAAGGCCACCCCTGGAGATGATTTTTTAGCGTGCATTGAGGATTGGACAAAAAGTTGCCATAAGTGCATTGCGTCCGGAGGGGATGACTTTGAAGGCGATGCAATAAATTTGGGAGAATAAATAAGGAGTTCTTGAATTAAAAAAATTGGTCTTCATTTTTGGGCACAGTAGTATTTCAGTGAAACATGTTACACTGAAATTGATATTTGTTTTCTGATTAAATTTAATTAATTAAATTCGATAACTAGGATAATAGTCTTTTATATTGTCGGGAAAGATGCACTTAACACTATTATAAATAACTATTACTGAAATGAACCCTAAAACTTTTTCACATTGAGTTCTATGAAAATCAGTTTTTATTTTAAAAAAGAGCCTCATGTTCAGACCGTAACCGGATGTACATTCCTTATGTAATACTTCGTTCTCCGTAAGAGGGCGCTCTTTTGTTTGTCAAGTGTTTTCTTTCATGTATCGTTTTTAGTTGAGTAATAAATGTCGTACAAGAACGTTGTGCCTACCCTTTTCATCCCCCTCAACAGATGGTCCGTCGAGCCCGAGGCAAAATTCCAGCAGTCATACTTTAGATGAGTGGGGAGGTCGACAAAAGCGTTCGTACTCAACAATTTCGAATATTTGCTCAACGGAGCTAAAATAACGTGCGTAACATCGCAAATCACAATCATATTGCATCGTAACAAAGTGCGTAACATCGCAAATCATCATCATCATATTGCATCGTGCATCTCAACAAAGTGCGTAGCATCGCATCTCACAGCATCGTACTTACATTCCGGAAGGTCACGAAACCACAACATGGAAGGTCTTCTAAAACAAAAGCGAATTATCAAAGGTAAGCTAAATCGATTAATTACTAAAGTAGATAATTTACAAAATCAAGAAAATTCTATTTCTGTTTTTGAAGTGCATGAAAATAGCGTAAATATTTTAGATATTGAAATAAATAAATTAAATTATGATATTCTTTGTTCTTGTTTAGATGACGAATTTGATAAATATGAACAGGAAATGCATGAACGTTTTTCTAAATTAACTTCATTAAAAATTACGTTAAAAGATGAATTAAGGAAACTTAGAAAGAATGAGAATAGTTCTAATGCAAGCAAAACACTTCCCTCCTTCCCCGAGGTCAAAGTTCATCGCGGGTTAGCGAGCGGGGTTGAAGAGAAATCAGATGTTTCTTCTAACGTTAGGGGGACCATATATAAAAAAGTAAGCAATAATTCTGCGTACTCTTCACAGATTGTAGCTAATATTTGCACTTACTGCAAAAGTTCCTCACACTATGGATTATTTAAATGCGATAGTTTTTTGGAACTCCCTCACAAAGAAAAAAATGGGATACTGTAAAAAATTTGAAACTATGCAGTAATTGCTTAACATTCAAATCACATACGATTGATAAATGTCGAGCAGAATTGTGCAAAATCTGTACAAAACCCCACAATACAATTTTATGTTCGAAGGATTTAAATGATTCAAAATCTGATTCACAAACAGAAAATGAACTTCCTTCAATTAGTAGCAATAATGCAATCGTGTCCGCCACACAAGCGGTTTTATTGCCTACAGCAATTGTTTATGTCAAAGACATTAATGGCACTTCTCAAAATTCTAGGCAACTTATTGATTCAGCCAGTCAAGGCTCATTCATTAGAGAGAGTAGCGTTAATTTATTGCAAGTAAATCGCACTAAAGTAAACATAAGCGTAGACGGTTTGAGTTCACAAAAAGTAGGTAGAGTTGCAGGTTCGGTTAAATTACAAATAACATCACAGTTTAACAAAAAACGCATCTATAACTGTTGATGCATTAATCATGTCTAAAATCACCTGTGACCTTCCTCAATGTCCAGTCGATGCATCTGTTTTGAAAACATTCAAACAATTGCAGTTACCAGATGTCAACTGTCACCAGCCTGGCCCAATAGATATTCCTTTGGGCGCCGATGTGTTCGGTGAAACTATGCTCAGTGGACATTTAAATGTTTCCGGAATCTCTGCTTCAGAATCAATTTTCGGTTGGGTAATTCTCGGAAAGACAAAAGGCATTACTCAAACAAGTACATCTAATCATGCTAGTTTCAATGCAGTTGAGTTTGAACTTGACAAAATTTGGCAATCAGAAGAAATTTCAGACATAAAGCCTTACACTCAGGAAGAAACAGCTCGTGAAAATCATTTCATACAGACTTTCTCTCGTGATTCAACAGACAGATTTGCTGTTAAATTTCCATTTCATAAATCTAGTAATGAACTCACGAACTTGATTCAAGAAGATTTGCGTCTACCAAATGCTTCTTTTGAGCGTTGATGATGATACAGTAAAAACTTTAGGTATCCTGTGGCATCCAGCCTCAGATGTCTTCTCCTTCAAAGTCAACTCATTATTTCTTGAAGGCACCTTTAACCAAAAGAACACTTCTTTCAACAATCGCAAAGACTTTCGACCCTCTTGGATGGTTGTCACCCATCATAATCCAGAGCAAACTACTCATGCAAAAACTGTGGAAATATCAGTTCCAGTGGGATGAAGTCGTTCCTCCAGACATTGCAATTGAATGGAAGGCATTATCACAAGACATACTATTTGTCAAAGACTTCAAAATTTCAAGATACTTATTTCTTGATCCAGACAACCAATTTCAACTGCATGGGTTTAGTGATGCCTCAGAAAAAGCCTACGCAGCTGTAATTTACTGTCGTTCTGTGTCAAATACAGGACAAATCAAAGTTCAGCTAGTAATAGCCAAAACTAAAGTTGCACCACTTAAAACCATTTCACTTCCTCGATTGGAATTGTGCGGGGCACTTCTATTAAGTAAATTGATGGAGTTTACTTGTAAAGCATTTGACATCCCTATATCGCAATCTCATTTTCATACGGATTCCACAATCGTACTTGCCTGGATAGGATCCCATGCCAGCCGATGGAAAACTTTCGTGGCCAACAGAGTGGCGAAAATCCAGACTTTGTCTTCTCCTATCCAGTGGCATCATGTTAGTGGAAATGAAAATCCTGCTGATCTCGCGACCCGTGGTGTGTCATCTTCAGCACTACTTACCTCAGTGTGGTTGTGTGGTCCAGAATTTCTATACAACGAATGTTCTTTCCATCCAGAATCTTCTGTGCCAACATTGAACGATTCTGTGTCGACATTGAACGATCCTGTGACTGAAGAAAGGTGTTGTGTACAATCAACTATTGCAGCCAATCATTCACCAAATTCAAATGATTTATTTCAGAAATATTCATCTCTTTCCAAACTGAAACGTGTAACAGCATATTGTTTAAGGTTTGTTAATAATTGCAGAAATTCAAAAGATAAGGTAACTGGTTTTTTAAATACTAGTGAACTTAATAATGCTATAAATGTGTTAATCAAATCAGTTCAATTTATTGTGTTTAATAATGAGATCAAAGCATTAAAAGGAAATCAAGCATTATCTTGCAGAAGCAAAATTCTGTCTCTAAATCCATTTTTGGATAATTCAGGTATTCTCAGGGTGGGCTGTCGCTTGCGACATGCAAATATCGCCTACGGCCACAAACATCCCATCTTACTGCCAAAAAGGCACATTTTAACTGATCTCATTGTTAGATATTATCATGAAATTCTCTTGCATGCTGGTCCCCAACTTGTACAATCTTCTATTCAAGAACAATATTGGATTATAGGTGCTAGAGATGTCATTAGACATTTAATCAGAAAATGTGTAAAATGTTGCAGAATTAGAGCTTCTATAACTAATCAGTGATGAGTGACTAAATGCTGAGTGACTTGCCAATCACACGTATTTCCTCTTCTCCGACATTCTTGCGTTGTGGAGTAGACTACGCTGGTCCATTCCAAATTAGAGCATCGAAGGGTCGAGGTTCAAAATCATTTAAGGCATATATAGCTCTCTTTGTTTGTTTCACTACTAGAGCTATCCACTTAGAATTAGTAACTGATCTTTCTGCAGATGCCTTCATTGCAGCTCTCAAGAGGTTTATATCCCGCAGAGGCAAATGCAGTGCTATATACAGCGATTGCGGTTCTAACTTTGTTGGCGCAAAACGTAAGCTCATGGAATTTGAAAAATTTCAAAATCAAAAAACTACAATCAAAATGTAAACAATTTCTTGTCTGATAATGGTATTAAATGGCATTTAAATGTTCCAGGTGCACCACACATGGGTGGTCTCTGGGAAGCTGGTATAAAATCAACAAAATATCATCTAAAACGTGTTGTTGGTGAAGCTAAATTAACATATGAAGAATTTGAAACATTTTTAACACAAATAGAGGCTTGTCTTAATTCTAGACCTTTAACAGCAATTTCTAATGATCCAAATGACCTATCAGCGTTAACACCTGGTCACTTCATTATTGGAAGGTCATTGACAAGTATTCCTGAGCCAAATTACATTGAGTCAAAAATCTCGTATCTCACTAGATGGCAACTTATTCAAAAAATGGTTCAACAATTTTGGAAACGTTGGCACAATGAATATCTATGTCGATTGCAACAAAAAGACCAAAATGGCTTTTACCAACTAAAAATTTTCAAATCAATGATCTGTGTCTCATTAAGGACGATAATTTGCCCCCAACTAAATGGAAAATGGGTAGAATAATACAATTACACCCTGGTCTTGATAATATTGTTAGGGTTGTAACCATCAAAACAGCAGATGGCACATTTAAAAGAAATATCACAAAATTATGTATGTTGCCAGTTTAAATTTTATTAATGTATGTTAATTGTAGCATTGCATTTATTGTATAATCAGTGTATTTCTATTCAATATTCATTCAACTCCTTTGATTTCATGTATGCATATTAGTGTGTAATGTAACACTTTTATATTCATTCATTGTTGAAATGTTATTTCAAGGTGGGCGGCATGTTCAGACCGTAACCGGATGTACATTCCTTATGTAATACTTCGTTCTCCGTAAGAGGGCGCTCTTTTGTTTGTCAAGTGTTTTCTTTCATGTATCGTTTTTAGTTGAGTAATAAATGTCGTACAAGAACGTTGTGCCTACCCTTTTCATCCCCAAACACCTCACGTTGTCAATTTCTTGTGTATTAAATGTATAAAGATGCTGCTGTCATTACAAGAATATTTTACTTAAACCAATTAAGATAATGATGAAACAATATTATTTGTATGTAAGCGAATGGCAACAGACATGCGCTTACATATGTTCTAATGCAGCTGGCAATACAGAGACAGTCCATCTTTATGCCAGAGCGCTTGCCACTTGGTCATCAGGCCAACAGACATATAAATGGGTCCCATATGATGAATCCTAAGTCAATCATATGATCCTGAAGATCCTCAAGACCCGAATCCATATGATCCGGGACCTAAGACCCCTATCATATGATCATATAAAAATATGATGCCTCTCTCCCACTTTAGCCATCCTTTTTTTTTTTTTTTTTTTTTTTATTAAATTAACTGTCCTATTGACATTTTTGTTAGAATTTCTTTGAATTAAGCAATGTGTAAACCTTTTTTTCATTAAACTTATTTAGACTATTATTAGGCGATGTATTTGTCGTGATCTTATAAAACCAGAAGCTAACACAACATTCGCATATATCACCTTCTGCAAATCCCAAAAGTAAAGCCATCTATTACTTTTACAGATTTATTCACATCTGATATACAACAGGTTTAAACTGTTAAAGAGCGTAGCATTAAGCTAAACCTTTAATCCTCTTACCGTAAGCAATCGATACATTTGCACGTTTCTATGTTAAACTCTGAGCTCAGTCTAATACAAATGCTTTCGGATGTTCAAAAAATGTTCAATGTTTTCTTTTTTTAAAACAAACAACAGTAAAAAGCTTTTTTTAAAATGCAAGTTAGAAAAAGCGTTCACCCAGTTTTGAAAGCTATGAAACAATCTGAAATTCCAGAAAGGGTTCGGCTTTAAAATACCTCAGTAGCTAACAAGTTTATCTTTGAGTGAACCCCGGATTATTTAGAGATAGAGTTATCATTGGTTTATGGAGGAATTGCGCTTTTTTTCGTCTTTAATCCTATAATGGAAACATTATAGGCTTTTTTTCGTTATTGTGGGGAACATGATGTTCTCCTGATGTTCCTGGCAAGGAGTCCGTGGAGTGTCCAATAAAATGAAGCTCTAAAATACACAAGTAATACAAAAAAAAAAATTAAAAGTCAATTCCTACTTTTTTTTTTCACTCTTTTGCAGAAAGTCCTTTATAAATAATTATAAATAATTTTAATTTTTTTAAATAATTTTTTCATTTTTTTTTTTTTAGTTAGAAAGAATTCTTTCTTTCTCTCTCACTCATTTATTCATTTTCCATTTTGTTCCACCCTTCACGCACACTAGAACCCAGGATGAAAAAAAATCTGAAAAAGGAATCTACATGCTCAGCCACTGACGGTATTTATTCCTGAATACATATCGCTATGTAACTAAAATTAATTTATTAAATTTAATTAATGAATTAATATTTGAAAAACTGTATTACAATCAGGTGTCATCCACTACAAGTTCAAAAAAAAAATGTATTTGAACTCGAGTGGAGGAATCAAAAGTATTTTATGAACGATTGAAAATTCCTGCAATGGAATGCATAAAAAATTACATTCCATTTTAATTATCACTAAAGTAGGATTCATTTAAACAATTACATTAAAAAAAGTAAATTGAAAGTAGCAATTATCAAGAAACGACACTTTTAAATTGAAATTAAATTTTTTTCCAATCAACTTCAAGAGAATGAGAAAAAAAAAAAAAGTCAACATGATGGTTATTTTCTATCAATTACTTTTTATTTGTAACACGATTTCTGTTTCTAGAAGCAATGTTCATTTCATGATGTCGAAATCTGTCATTCATCAAAATACACTGACGGAAAAAAAAATCCCAACGCCAAGAAAAAAATTTTGAGCGTGAAAATTGATTTTGAAGCGATGCCATCTTTCAGATATATAAACACGCCTACCAAATTTCGTTCATCTAACACAAGTCTTTCTTGGTGTTGCGATTTTTTTTATATAAAACAATTCAACACAGTATAAAACAATTAAAAAAAAAAAGTATGTTTATTATAATAATTCTATTTCTAGGAGAAAGCAATGTTCATTTTTATATTCGTCTCATACAAAAACTTTTAAATCTGTCACACAACAAAATAAAGGAATCTAAAAACAAATTAACATGAAACGATTTCTGACATGTGCAAATGGTGAAAAAGTGGTCTCTCATAAATCTTTAAAAAACAACAGAAAAAGTTAGCTTTTTTTTTTTTTTTCGTTTACTTTGAAATTCCGGCACTTCAATTCAAATTTATTTTCTGACACTTTATTAAAAACGTCCGATTTAATGTGTTTCTGACGCGAGCCATTTACTAATTTAGCCCAAAACAGAAAAATGAGAAATTCTCCGTGAGATGCCACTTCCTAAACGCCACTTAAAAATAATGAGTCGTTTATTATAAAATCAGAAAATTAAAAGCGTTCGCGTATCTTTGGCGCTGTTGTTGGCTCAGTTTTGCACTAACCGTTTTATCGAGGTCACTTTCAGGGAAAGGCTATTAAAAACTTTTCTTTCTTCTTCAGACACACAATTTGGGTGTCTTGCTTCTTCAATTTTGACTCGAAAAGGCAATTTTTTTTAACTTCATTCTGAAGCTAAGAAGGGCTATTAAAAAGTTCAAGCACTTTTCTAATAGTGCTTAAATAAATTATATTTTAATACAGAGGCCTAATGGTCTCTGGCGCTCGGTACCACAGGTTTCGAATCCCAACAATGCCATGGATGTTTGTAGAGGTCCAATACATCGTAAGTCCTGGTCTACTATAATTATAGAACGTAGGGTTGGCAACCGTAGCATATCTTCAAGCGGCACGTTCCCCCCTTGGTAGTGACAAATGAGTAACAGCTGTGCATCTCTTACTTATGGCATAAAGATGAACTGTCTCTGTATTGCCAGTTGAATTAGAACAACAACATTTTAAACCTTGCGTATTGTATGATTTATATGTTTTTCAATTCTAAAATTGAAAATAATTACAGCAATGAATCCTTACTATTTCTTTAATTAAACCACAGGTTGGTTATAATTAAAATGGCCCTATGCAGTTCCTTCTAGAACCCGTTCGGCCTATCGGATTTGGCATAAATAGCATATATGGTACATGGGCCATGGGGAAAAGATTTCCGCAATAAAAAATAGTTCAAATTATGACCAACAAGTTGCAATTTTCAACAAATTCTTCATGTAAATGAGTCGAACCTATAAAGAGACTTTCAGTCAGAGCCCGAAAATCATTCTACATGCCTCTGTCATCGTTAAACATGCCCTTGCAGAAGAAAGATTGAGCTTTACTTTTGAAATTGTTTTATCAGAACTGCAGCAATAGCTTAGCTGCGTGAATAGCGTCGCTTAAAGGGGATTGCGAAAAGGGCCCATGTCGAAGAAGGGTTCGAAGAAGGTGGGTGTGAAATTTGGAGACTTGGGTGTGCTGCCGGGAAGAGGGCGGGAACGAGTTGCGAATGAACCCATCGAAGAAGTCGCTACTGCTGTTGAAAGACTGGCAATTCGCGTACCTATTACGTAGTACCAATGGGAATATAACCCTTAACCTCCTCATCATAACTCATAGACAAAATTTACGATTACAATTGGCTGCTTTAATGTTATGAAAATATGACAAGATAATAGAGAGTTTTTGAATACCGTATTTTTATCGTCCGATGTATTTTTCTCCCTAGCGCGCATGCTCATAGGAAACATCATTACAGATACGCATGCGCAATTTCCTATGAGCATGCGCGCTAGGGAGAAAAAAAAAAAATACCGTATTATAAAAATACGGTATGCAAAAACTCTCTAATGTTTGTAAATTAAATAACGCAAAGAAAAAAAAATTAAAAATGTTAAAAATAAATAAGAGTAAAATACAAAATGAAAATTTAAAAATTAAAGAATTTAAGTTTAAATTCGGTACAATTAGGGATGTGGTTGCAAGAGCCTCCCCTTCCAGCTATTCTTCAGCGAGGGCTCCATTGGTGTCACGTGAGTTGGCGATTCCATGTTTGACAGTACGAAAATCATGAGATCCATGTCAGAAGGGTATCTCCATATAAGATCCACGTGGTGCAAACGCTGCAACCTCAAGACCACCAAACACGCTATGAATTTGATTGCAGATTTTTGCCGAGAATGTAAGTTGACGACACGTGATCTTGGCAAATTCTGTGGTCAGATAAGGCGCACTTTTCTTTAGATGGAGCTGTGAATGATTGATATTGCCGCATATGGGGTTGCACTACTTTTTGCTTTGTGACACGATTTCTGTTTCTAGAAGCAACGTTCGTTTCATTATGTCGAAATCTGTAAATTAATCAAAATAAAACTGTTCAATACTAAATTATAGTATAATTATTATAATAATTCTATTTCTGGGAGAAAGCAATGCTCATTCAATTCTTTCTATTAGCTCACACTCTCCTATATATATCTTGTTCATTTTTCAATCGTTTATAAAATACTTTCTATAAACCCACTCGAGTTCAAATACATTTTTTTGAACTTGTAGTGGATGACAATGGATGTTAATACAGTTTTTCAAATACTACTTCGTTCATTCAATTTAATTCATTCATTTTAGTTTTTTTATATTTTTAGTTGCATGTATCTAATAATAGATGGCGCCAGATGTAAGAGAAAAAATTTCACCTTTATTTGTAAAAGACTTTTTTGCAATATTTTGAAAAAAAGTAGGAATTTACTTTTTTTTTTTTTTTACTTGTTTTTATATTCATTTCATACTAAAACTTTGAAACCTGACACACATCAAAATAAAGGAATCGAAAAAACAAATTAACATAAAACGATTTTTGACGCATGCAAATGGAGAAATAAAAACTTTAAAAAAATCCTTTTAAAAAAAAAAAGTAGAAAAAGAAAGCGTTGCTTTTTGTTTACTCTAAAATTCCAACACTTCAATTAAAATTCATGTTTCTGACACTTTATTTTAGAACGTCACATTTAATGTGTTTCTGGCGTGAGCCATTTATTAATTTAGCCGAAAACAGAAAAATGAGAAATTCTCCCTGAGAAGACACTTCCTAAACGCCACTTAAAAATAATGAGTCGTTTATTATAAAATCAGAAAATTAAAAGCGTTCGCGTATCTTTTGGCGCGTTGTTGGCGCAGTTTCGCTTGTCACCTAATTTAATCGAGGCATTTTAACGAGGTCACTTTTAGGAAAAGGCTGTTAAAAATTGTTTCTTTCTTCTTCTCAAACACACAATTTTGATGTCTTGCTTTTTCAATGTTTACTCGAAAAAGGCAATTATTTTTTAGCTTCAGAATAAAAGGCTTACTAAAATGTTCAACTATTTTTCTGATAGTGTTTTCATAAATTACATTTTAAACCTTCCTTATTGTACGATGTATATGTTTTTTTAAAATTCTGTTGTTGTTGTTCTAATGCAGCTGGCAATACAGATAGTTAATCCAAAAGCAAGGACTGCAGCATTGTAACTCATTATCACTACCCATGGAGGAAGTGTAGTTTGAAGATAAGCCACGGACGCGAGAAATCACAGGTTAATTTAAGATCAAGAAAATGCATTTCAAATGTAAAATGCTGTTACATTAATAGCCAGTTTAACTTCCAGAATTTTGAAGGCAAACGCGCATGCATTGTGACATATAGGCGTCGATTGTCATTTTGTGGTATGGAGTTCCATGCTTGTTTTACTTGTTTTTGTCAATACTGGGACAGTCAGTGCCGGCTGTGGATGATGCTGGAGTTATCGTCTAATGATATACCATACGCGCTGAATTGGAGACAGATCTGGTGATCTCATAGTCCAAGGTAACATGACTACGACAATCATGCACAGTGGACACATTCCGGCCAAGTCTTTTTGAAATATCGCGGAAAGAAAATCCATCTTCCCGTAGCCCTAGTATACGCCCTAATTCAAAATCGGTGAGCTGTTGATAATGGCTTTTTCGTCTTCTTAAAGGCATTCTTGGCTAACATCAACTCAATACGATAAATTCCAAAGCTCAATAACGCTCACGAACTTTACGGCACGCATTTTGAAGCAAGCCTGATTTGCATGTTCCGAGTGGCGCTACTAGCGCTACACTTATACGAAAGGCGAAAAATTGAATCGATGTCATCTTTCAGATGCATAAAGACGCCTACCTAATTTCGTTTATCTAACACAAGTTAGTGTTAGATAAACGAAATTCGAACGATAAACGATTCGAACGGTTCGATAAACGATTGTTTCGTTTATCTAACAACATTTCTTGGTGTTGGGATTTTTTCCTGTCAGTGTAAAACAATTCAAAACCAAATGATATTTATTATAATAATTCTATTTCTAGGAGAAAGCAATGCTCATTCATTCAAATCCTATTATTAGTTCACAGTCTCCCTATATATAGCTTGTTCAAATTTTCAGTCGTTCATAAAATACCTTTTTTTTATTCATCCACACGAGTTCAAATACATTTTTCTGAAGCTTGACACTGGATGTGAATACAGTTTTTTCAAATAGTAATTCAACAATTATATTTTATTAATTAATTTTAATTTATTTTTTAGATTTAAGTTGCATGTGTCTACCAATAGATGGCGCCAGATGTAAGAGGAAAATTACAACTTTATTTGTAAAGGAATTTTCTGCAATAGAGTGAAAAAAGTACGAATTTAAAAATAGGACTTTAAAAAAAATTTTATATTACTTATATTAGTTTCATATCAAAAACTTTGAGATGTGTCATACACCAAAATAAAGGAAATGTAAAACAAATTAACATGAAGATTTTTTTGACACATGCGAATGGAGAAAAAAAAAAAATCTTTTTAAAAAAAACTTAAAGAGAAAGCCTTTGTTTTTTGTTTACTTCAGAATTCGAAACTTCATTTCAATTGTATGTTTCTGACACTTTATTTTCAAACCTCCGATTTAATGTGCTTCTGACGCGAGCCATTTACTAATTTAGCCCAAAACAGAAAAATGAGAAATTCTCCCTGACATGACACTTCCTAAACGCCACTTAAAAATAATGAGTCGTTTATTATGAAATCAGAAAATTAAAAGCGTTTCGCGTATCTTCGGCGCGGTTGTTGGGCCAGTTTTGGCGTCAGTTAATTTAATCGAGCCGTTTTAACGAGGTCACTTTGAGGGAAAGGCTATTAAAGATTTTTCTTTCTTCTTCTCAAACATATAATTTGGGCGTCTTTCTTGTTCAGTTTTGAAAATGGCAATTTTCAGAAAGGAAAGGCTTACAAAAAAAGTTCAAACACTTTTCAAATAGTGTCTTCATCAATTGCATTTTAAACCTTGCTCATATTGTATGATTTATATATTTTTTTAGTTCTAAAATAGGGGCCCGATGGCCGAGTGACTAGCGCTCTGCCTTGTTACAAGTTTCAAGTTCGAGTCCCGGAGGTCCCATGGCTGTTTGTAGTGGTTCCGAATACGTTTTAAACAGTAGGTCCCTGTATAATAGGGTCATAGAACGTTGTGGGGTAATGTGACTCGCGTCCGTTGCTTATCTTCAATATACATGTGTCCCCTAGGTAGTACCTCTGTTACTCACTTAACAGAGGTGCAGGCCTTGCTTATGGCATGAAGATTAATTCTCTCTGTATTGCCAGCTGCATTAGAACAACAACATTCCTTATTGTGCGATTTATATGTTTTTTTTAATTCTAAAATTGAATAGAAAATCACAGCAATCCCTACTAGTTATATACCCTATAATAAAACTATTCTGAATATGTTTAATAATATATTACAAATCCTTTTAACTTAAAATTCTTCAAAAGTGACTTTTAATTGTTTGATGCGAATAGTTTTTTTTTTTTTATGCGAATAAACGAAAATAGTATCTTTCCCGATACGTCGGCGGCCTGGTGGCCAAGTTGGCTAGCGCTCTGGCCTTTGCTATCCCAGGCATCAGGTTCTTATGCTGGCGGTGGCGTGGATGATGTGTGTGAATGGTTCGGAATCCACTTTAAACTGTAGGTCCCGGTCTAAATAGCCTAAAGTGTGCACAAGATGACCGTAGAGTGACAAACCAAACCTTTCACTATTTCGATTTATACTTAAGGGCAAGTGTCAAGGACAATTCGTTGAGGCGGACATGCCATCTTACACTCCAGTAATACAGCGCCATCTTGTGGGGTGCGGCGGAATTACACAAAAACGTCTATTACAGTTAGTCTAAGTATACTGCACCCTTTTTCAGAGAGTAGTAGAGATAGAACATGCTCAGGAAAAAGTCTTTTTTTGAACTACTTATCTGTGAGACTAGTGTGCTAACTCTGTGAGCATTTGAGGTCGTTGCTGATAATTTCCAAAATTACCCGATCTACAACCGCGTACAATTGCTAATGGAAATTTACATCTATAAAACTTTCAATCGTAATTATAAGATACAATTTCAATATGTGAATGACTCATGTGCGCCATTTATTGTAAGCTCCATCCCTGTTTAAATCTCATCACTTCTTCTTACTTTTTCCATGCAATCAATATCTAGACTCGACTGCTGAAACTGCCCAATGATTTCATATAAAACTTTCTCAAAATAAATATTAAACAAGTAATATGAAAAAAAAAAAAAAATTATAAGTCAATTCGCGTCCCCTTTTTTCACACTATTGCAGAAAAGTCCTTTATAAATAATTTTCATTCCTTTTTTTTTAAGTTTATCTGGCGCCATCTATTGGTAGATACATGCAACTTAAATCTGAAAAAACTAAAATGAATTCATTAAATATAATTACTGAATTAATATTTGAAAAAACTGTATTCACATCAGTGACATCCACTACAAGTTTAAAAATGTATTTCAACTTGAGTGGATGAATCAAAAGTATTTTAGGAACGTTTGAAAATTTGAACAAGATATATATAGGGAGAGTGTGAGCTAATAGAAGGAATTGAAAAATGTAGATTGTAACAGCATCTCCAGAGTTTTTTTTTTTTTTTTTTTTTTGGCAGGTTTCCATGTGTATGTGCAAGGAAACTATTGTTTGCTTTTACGCCTAATTTTAGAATCACTGTTTGATTAATTTTCACAAAATTTCATCGAATTCCAAGTAAAAGAATTTTTCCACGCGCTTTTTAGGTAATACAAGCCTAATATTCTTTTATTAAATATATATTTCCTAAAATCCATCAAATTTTACATAATTAACATTCAATTTCGAATTAAAGAAAAAAAATGGCCGCTTTATTGAGATTGAATTCCCCATCGCCATTTCATTTATCGCACCATCTGGGGATTTCCGAATATTTCCACCTCCCGTATGTCCGTTGCCACAAGCGCTGGAATAATCTCATCTGTTCGGCTCTTAAAAATTACCCGTTAAGCCCTTTCACTTGAACTGAGGGATTTGTTATTGTTACTCCGCGTCCGTAGCTTATCTTCAAGCTGCACGCTCCTGTATAGTGCTGGGTGAGTAACGTCGGTGCGGAGCTGGCCTTAAGGCATCGAGGTTACAAACGAGGAAACAGGTTATGAACGAGGAAACAGGTTACAAACGAGGTTACAAACGAGGAGCTTGCCTTAAGGCATAAGGCAACTGTCTGAGTGCTTGCCAGCTGAATTAGAAAGAAAAAAAGTCCACGACATGCATCTCAAAAAATGTGAAGTGAACGAATAACACTGAGATGTGTGTATCATGAACAAAGATCTGTATTTCAAATTCCTGAAATAACGCGGAAAATGCGTTCATAGCTTCCAAAATGTAAAAAAAAAAAAAAAAGAAAAAGAAACTCCTGAATTTTGTTTAAATTCATGAATGAAATACTCTCAAAAAATACACGAGAAATGAAATACGATTTGCAGGCTGATTATTTTTTGCCGAATACATGGCTAAATAAAACTAAAATATCCAGTGAATGCTGTAGAAAAGAGATTCATTAATAGAAAACATGGACTCTGGGCACTTTTCTAACCTCGCATTACTCCTAGCGCCACTTATCTGCAGCTTTGCAACGTTTGCTTAACTCCAAGTCACTGCTAGCGCCACCTGTCTGAGGCTTTGCAACGTTTGCTTAACTCCAAGTCATTCCTAGTGCCACCTAACGGGGACATTGTAACCTTCCCTAACATTAGCTGTAGGAGTTGAAAATATCAGATACATGTTATTAGTTTGATCTTGTACTCATACACTGGATTGGCTCCAAATTTGACCCCATTTTCTTTCAAAACCACTCTGATAATTAGTGGCTGGGACACTAAACAACTGCATTACATTTATCGTGGATGGTTCTTATATTTCTTGAACATGGCTAAAGTTCCTGTACTGACTCGTGCTTCGTAGATCAGCAGTCGTTATGAAACTATGGCAGAGCTATGGTTATTCATTGTGAACCCTTATTCATTTCAGTCGAGTTAAAAGACGCCTGGTAAATTGTAAGGAGTGATTGGATTTCAGTTTACTTTTTCCATTGATGTTAAAATGGGTTGAATGGCACTTGGAAATAATTGTGTAGGAATTTATTAATAAATAAAAAAAATTGAAATTTGAAACTTGGTTTCATTATATTTATCAGTTTTAGCTGCAGATGCTTCCAAACATACACTCAAGAGCCAAAACATTATGACCACCTGTCAATAACGAGTTGGCTCACCTTTGACGCGCAACACAGCTTCAACCCGCCTTGGCATGGATTAATACCACCACTTAATACCAGTTAAATACCACTTCCACCTGATCACGTCATCCAGGCGAGTTCATTGCAAAATGTAGGGGTGGTCATAATGTTTTGGCTCTTGAGTGTATATGCAGGGCAATTATAATTGAAGTCCGACTTTCAAAATGCTGTCAAAAAAGAACCACTTGTCACACTGAGTTCAGAGTTGAACTGAAGATATTCGTTTGGCAACAAATCGGCGGAACGGTATGGCAACAAATAAACAGCTTCAAAGTGTATCAATAGATGTAGTTGTAAGCGGACTAAAGAAAGTGAACTCGGCTGCCAGTGATAATTTGAATCGAAATGACAACGTATTTGGCATGAGTTGCACATTAAACCCACCGCAGTGCTCAATGTGCTTGATTGTCTCGGTTTCCTGACGTAAAAAACGAGTTCCAAATCATTCAGCAGTTGTGACACTGTGATTGGAAAGCCCATCCACCACGGCAAGGCCATACCCAATTGGATGGAAAAAAATCGGTGGAACTTTTTTATAACCACCTTGTATATGAACTTTCTCGACATAGGAATCCCTGTATACCTTTCACACAAGCTGAATGAAATTTTGTTGTAAGCTGTTTTGAGACATTCGCTCAAGAATCATGTGAAAAACAACTCTCAAAGCACAAAAATTTACCGTTGCAGTGAAACGATTTCTGTCGTGGCTGTCGCTGTGCAAAAGGGTCGTTCGTGTTTCTAATTCATTCCTGATCCATTCCCCTTTCGTCTTTGTATTGATAGTGTTCTACATATATATATGTGTGTGTGTGTGTGTGTGTGTGTGTGTGTGTGTGTGTGATTTTGTAAAATACCAAAGTGTATATTTTAATAAATCGTAAATTATTTTTCAAAAGGAAACAAGAACGTCAAGTTAATATTAATAACGCCTAAATAAGTATAAATAAATGTTCATTAAATAAAACAGCCTAGTAACAACATCATAAGCCATGATTCTCAAAGAAAGAAGGATGTCCTCTTTCATGACTGTGGAAACCATCCTTTCATCTACATCCTAATTCATTTCTTTTACCGAAAAAAAAAATGTTTGAAATGTTATTAGGATTTTACTTCAGCTGTTTTTCAAGTGTGCTGCATGGTACACCGGCATATTTTTGAATATCTCATTCACTTTCGAAAAGTGAAAGAATTCATTAGGTCTCCGGTAGTTCCTCTTTTTTTTTTTTTTTTTTTTCCTTTTTTTTCCTTTTTTTTTTATTCATTAAAATTGACAAATGTGAATCGCTGGGGTTTTTATAAAATAATTATTTTTTTCGATGATCGTTCGCTCAGTGAAATCTCACAGTGAATCATTGCTGGAATTTGAAGAAAAAAATATAGCCTTTATTAAATGAAATTGTACGTAAAACAATGATTGTGGTTATAGATGAGGAAGAATTCGGATGCATACATTTTGTTTTATAGTATGCTGCTTCTCAAATGTCGGAAGTGACATAAAGTCATCCACTCCTAAATTCACGCCATTTGAGCTTTTTTTTTGCAGAGACGGGGAGTTGGGTGTCGAGCCTTTGAAAGAGTCAAAAGACAAACCTTTTCGGATAAAAATAGTCGTTTTAAAACTCCGACTGTTTTACAAAAACAGTTTTTATTTTCCCAAAAGTTCTTGGTATTAATATTAAAACTAAAAGGCTTTTTTTCTAGTTCCGCTGACAATATAGACAGTTTCCTTTATGCCATAAGCAAGGACAGCACCGCTGTTACTCACTTAGCACTACCCAGGGGGCGCGTGTAGCTTGGAGATGTGCTACGGCCGCGGAGTAACACTGCCCCCTCAACGCTCTACGATCCTGTTAGACCGCGACCTACGGTTCAAAGTGGATTCCGAACCACTACAAACATCAATGGCACTGCCGGGACTCGAGCCCTGTAGCGCCAGAGGGGTAGCCACTGGGCCATCAGGCCGCAACTAAATGTTAAGGAGGCAAATCCTTTAATTGCCAACCAGTTGAAATGGCAATTGCTGTTTTATCAGCATTGTGAAACTTTTTCAGCACTTCATCAAAAGCTCTCTTGGATCTTGGAAAACCTTGCAGAAACTGTTCAATTGCTTTTTATTGAACGTATTAAAATAGAGCATCTTTGTGTTTAAAATGTACAATGTTATAAATTTATTTTACTTGTTTTAAACTATTCTATAATACATTGTAAATGTCATTTTTATAACATATATGTATTTTTTGTAAGTAAATTTAAAGCACAGGAAAATCTTTTAAATGAGTGCAATTTCTATTAATTTAAATTTGTGAAAAAATACTTTGTTATACGAAACTATTTGTATAAGTATATGAGTGAAATTTACAGGCTTGCATTATTTCATCTACATTTTTTTAAATATGAATAAAGCATCCAAACAAATCGCATTATTTTAATATTATTTTCGCTTATCCCTTTATCGAGTATTTTGTGACTTTTAAAATAATGAACTTGTTATACTTCCAATGTAAAATAGGGACGCATCGCAGATAGAAAGTTGAATTAAAACCAAGGGATCCTGGTTCGAAACTTGGATTAAGAAAGCCGCACCTAGAGTGCTCTTGTTGAGTAGGGACACGAAAATAAACTAGTAAACTTCAACTAGTAAAAAGTCTTTCAATTAAGTTCATAGATGAGGAAACTCTCCATTTCTGTGGGTGTCCATTTAAAATATATTGACCCAATGTAGTAAACTACTCGGGTTCGATGAATCTGTTATATATTTGTATTGGGTTGCCGATTAACAAGAAAGCATGAATATTCAGTTTACTTCATTTTATCACCAGTTTTAGAGAATTTCTAAGGTCTCGGCCCATTTCTGGGAGACGAAGGCAGAGCATCCGCGAGCTGCGAAAGTAACTCCAATCTGCAGTCACAGCAAATGGGCGCACAAGCAGGTCGTTAGAAGAACTCTTTGCAGAGCGTGGGGAGACAGGCAGCGATCCTTAAGGCAGCAATAAACTGAAGATTCACAGAAGTCGCAAGCGGCTGTTAAAGCGAGAAAATGTGTGATTCAAGAATAAGGTTGAGTGCAATAACTGAATCAGTTTACCCTTTTGCTGCCTGTCAAGCGAGGAGGTGCTAAAAGGAATTCGCCCCCGCCTTAGAAATGGTTTTTTCCCATAAGCTTTTAATCTCACCAAAACAATCCGCCAAACTAAAAAAATTTCGCATTAAATTAACTACTGTACCCAAAAAATAAGATCAATAATTTTTTTTTTTCAAAAACTCTTTATTTATTCTTACAAATTTATTTCATCACCTTCAAAGTAATCCGGACACAATGCACTCACGTCAACTTTTTCCAATCCTCATTGCATGCTGAAAAGTCATCGGCAGGGATGGCCTTCAAAGTGCTTGTTGAATCTCCACAATCGACTCAGCGGCCTGGTGGCCAAGTGGCTAGCGCTCTGGCCTTTGGTATCCCAGGCATCAGGTTCGTATGCTGGCGGTGGCGTGGAAGTTTGTGAATGGTTCGGAATCCACGTTAAACTGTAGGTCCCGGTCTAAATAGTCTAAAGTGTGCACAAGATGACCGTAGAGTGACAGACCAAACCTTTCACAATTTCGATTTATACTTAAGGGCAAGTGTCAAGGATAATTCGTTGAGGCGGACATGCCTCATGCTTGGAACTGTGTCCCCGGAGTGATCTCCTGAGTTTAATGAATAGCCAGAAGTCGCTCGGTGGGAATACGGTGGTTGTGGGACAATATGGGTTTCGTTTTTGGCGCATAAGTCACGAAGAATCATTCCAGTGGTAGCTGACGCATTTAATGTTTTCGGTACCCGTCGAGATTGGACGCGTTTGAAGCCCAAAATGGAATAGACCGATCCTTTTGAAATTCCAGCAACATCAGAAAGGTCTCTAATGGTAAATCGACGGTTGGCAAGCACCAAATCTTTCATTTTTTGGACGTGAGCTTCGTTGGGTGAGCTTGGTGGTCGAGCAGAGGGCTCTTCGTCTTCAACGCGTTCTCTGCCTCCTTTGAACTGTTTATACCACTTCTAAACGTTTCTTTCCAATATAGGAATGCTCACTGAATACCTTCTGCAACATTCCATAAGCCCCTGGAATTTTAAATTGACAATTGGTTTTATTTTTTGGACACAGTAGTAGTTTAATGAACAGAAGAATGAGATATCTAAAAGGACGGGCTGTAGTTACTCAATTAAAATAAATGCAATACTTTTATTTACACATTACAATGGCACACAAAATAATAGATATACAGACAAAAAAAAAAAACCCCGCTTCTACCACCGATGACTACCAACAAGAAAAAAAGTCTAGTCCAGGGCGTTCTAAAAGTCCAGGGCGAAAAATTCTTACACCGAAGTACGGTTACAGTTAAGTGGAGTGGTAAAGAGTTCACGTGGTAAATAATCCAAAAATTCTAGATATATACAGCATTTTTGACAAAGGTAGCTTACTTTTCATAACGAATAGGATTGAAAAGTGATAATTTTGATTAGAATATGTAGAGGTAAAATTATTTCCTAAATGCAATATTACGATCCGGCGCGGGTTATGTAAAAAACGAAACAAATTAATGAAAAATAAATGGCAAATTAATGAGGTTTATATGACACTTGAAAGGGGTCCTGATGGCCGAGTGGCTAGCGCTCAGTAACACAGGTTTCGGGTTCGAGTCCCGGCGTTGCCATGGACGTTTGTAGGGGTTCGGAATCCACTTTAAACCATAGGTCCCGACCTAACAGGATCGTAGAGCGTTGAGGGGGTAGTGTTACTCCGCGTCCGTGGCTTATCTTCAAGCTGCACGCACCTCTTGGGTAGTACTAAAGGAGTAACAGCGTTGCATCCTTTTTGCTTATGGCATAAAGAAGAACTTCTGCATTGCCAGCTGCATTGGAAACAACAACTATATGAGACTTGATCACAAAGAAATATTTAACATAAATGAATTATTATTAAAAGATGGTTACAGTGATATTAGGACTGCTAACCTTGGGGGTGGAACGCATTTTCCTCGCTGCCACAACTCACATCACTCGTATGCAGCACATTTGCAGTTTCCTCATCTGTTAGAGACTTATTGGATTGAATTTTTCCTTTTTCAGAGGGGAGGGGGCATGAAGGCCCCGCAGAACAGTTCATTTCTACAAACTCATATTATAAGATTTTTTTAAAATATTTATTTTGTACTAATGCAGATGGCAAACACTTAGACAGTTGTCTTGGATGCCTTAAGGCAAGCACCGCACTGACGTTACTCACTTAGCACTACCAGGAGGCGCGTGTAGCTAGAAGATAGGCTACGGACGATGAGTTATACTACCCCCGCAACTCTCTACGATCCTATTAGACAGGGACCTACGGTTTCCGATCCACTATAAACGGAATCCACTACAAACATCCATGGCACTCACGTGACTCGAACCTGAAACCCGTGGTACCGAGCGCCAGAGCACTAGCCATGCTTTAGACACTTTATCACTAAGAAATATTTAACATAAAGGAATTATTATGAGATGGTTGCAGTGGTATTATGACCTCTAACTTTGGAGTGAAACAAATCTCTGCCACAACTCACATCACTCCGATACTCGTATGCAGCACTAACGAACTAACTGCGCTCTGGCTGTTGGTATCACAGGCTTCATGCTCGAATCCCGGCGGGTGGCATGGATATTTGTTGGTGATTCGGAATCCACGTTACACTGTAGGTGCCGGTCTATTTAGCCTAAAGTGTGCACAAGATGATCGTAGAGCGACAAACCAAATCTTACCGCCGACACTATACTGTAGTAACAGCCAACAGTTGCCAAAAATCACCAAGCTATCATCGCATATGCTAAGCTGCAAAGTAAAAATCACGTAAGGCTTATATTTTCCCTAACTGACAACCCCTATGCGAAATTTAGTCATGAGAAATTTAGAAATTCAATTATCCCAGTAAATTAAATCATCCCAGTCATGAGAAATTTAGTTTGACGTTTTCTTAACTTCGAAGAGCAGTCGTCATTTAGCGTGTCGCCAATGATCATTAGTTTAAAAATGTCATTACACACACGGAAAAATCTTGTCAACCCAACAAAGTGACAGCTCATGATTCATTGCGGGCGGATTTCTTCCGCTCATATTAATGCACTATTTCACACGTTGTTCTCAAATGACGTCTTCCTCCTATGTTGAATGAGCAATTCTGAAATATCTTTGGAAATGATTGAAAAGTATCGAATACGTATGTAACTGATTTTTGTCTGTCAAAAGTTGGTATCTCAATGTCAGCTACTAAAGTACTTTTCTTCCTTTTTCACTGCACCTCAACCATTAGACCCTCAGCCCTTTAGAAAGGTTCTTCTAATGCAGCTGACAACACAGAGACAGTTAATCTGTGTGTCATAATCCAGGCGTGCATTGCTGTTACTCATTGAGCACTATCCAGGGGACACGTGTGGCTTGAAGATAGGCTGCGGACGCGGGCAAACCTCATATTTAGACCGGGACCTTCGGTTTAAAGTGAATTCCGAGTCACTACAAACATCCATGGCACCTCCGGAACTCGATCTCGAAACCTGTGATACCGAGCGCCAGTCTTTCAAATATTATAGTTCTGAATTATCCTAACAGTGTACTTGTCAATTTTCTTTCCTTAATTTTTTGGGGGAAAAAAGATTAGAACTTTGTCTGCCGGCCATGTATTATTAAAATAACTTTATAATTATTTCATGTATTGGTTTGAATCTCACCCAGTTACAAACGGTGTTCCATGTGTGCGAACAAACAATAATCTTTATGCCATCAGTAAGGGCTGCACTGACGTTATTCACTTAGCACTACCTAAGAGGTGCGTGTAGCTTGGAGAGAAGCTACGGACGCGGAGTAACACTACCCCCACAACGATTTACGATCCTGTTAGACCGGGACCTACTGTTTACTGTGCATTCCGGCCCACTACACACATCCATTCCACCGCCGGGACTCGAAAACGAAACCTGAGGTACCGAGAAGGCAGAGCACTACCCACTCGCCCATCAGACCCATGGTTTTCAATGTAATTTATGAAAGCACTATTAGAAAAGTGCTTGAACTTATTAGTAAGCCTTTCTCCATTCTGAAGCTAAAAAAATTGTCTTTTTCGAGTAAACATTGAACAATCAAGCCACCCAAATTGTACGTTTCAGAAGAAAGAGAAATGTTTAATGGCCTTTCCCTAAAAGTGACTTCAGGCCCCCATTTAGAAAGGTGAGGGAACAGTGGTGACCCTCATGAACACCGCCAACTGTATAGGACAGTGCCTGCTGCCATCATGTACATGGCGAACTGGAGATAAAAAGCCAGAAATTTCCTCCCAGCCAGCTGGACTATCGATGTGAGAGGCAATGCAGGCACTGTCACAACTCGCCATCTAGTCTTTTCATTTACTAGCATGTCTCCAGCGCATTTGATCCTCAAACCTCCTGAACGGTTGTAACATCCATTCCTCGTTGGTAGTGTCAACACTATATTTTATGAACATTTGAGAGTGAAAAAACTTTTTCCAAATGTATGTATTCATCGTTAGTGGGCACTTAGTTCAATAAATTTATGATTCGAGATGTGGAATTTCTCAAAATGGTCGGAATCGTTAAGTTTTCTAAATAAATGAACACCAGGTAAATGAGCCAAGGGACGATACAGTGCCGTCTCTAGTACGAAATTGTTGATGATAGATGCCGGCCCGAACTTTCCGTTCCTTTAGAATAGGGGTACTCTTTCTATTTTATCAGTGCATTATAGTCTGAACAAAGTAATCTGGTATTTTAAAACAGTAACATACGCATTACTGTATATTTTTTTGTTCTAATGCAGCTGGCAAACACTTAGATAATTGTCTTGGATGCCTTAAGGCAAGCGCCGCACCGACGTTACTCACTTAGCACTACTGAGAAGACACGGGTAGCTTGAAGATAGGCTACGGATGCGAGTGACACTGTCTACCCCAACGCTCTACGATTCTGTTAGACGGGAACCTACAGTTTAAAGTGGATTCCGAACCACTCCAAACATCCATGGCACCCCCGGGACTGGAACACGAAACCTGTAGTACCGCTCGACAGAGCGCCAGCCACACGGCCATCAGGTCCCAAAACAGAATCGAGCCCCGGGCTTCCGCGTGACAGGCGGGGATACTCACCACCATACTACCGAGGAATGTATGACATTGTATGGATAAAATAATTCAACGAAAATAGACCTTTTAAAATAAATTTGAAATTTTGCCAAAAATATGTTGGTTTTTTTTGGTATGGCGATAGTTATAATTCTTACGCACTGAAACATGTTTTTACAGGTACAATTTTTATTATTTTTTTTTTTGGGGGGGCAATATACATAAAAAATTAAATCCAACTCAAAAAAGGAGATAAATCGTTAAGGGATATAAATCGTCCTGTTGTTCCTCAACCATAATCCTCTTTCATGAGGGCTCAGCAATCTCGTTTGGGTCCTATTTTTAAAGTGCCCCCTTCTTCCCTACCCCCTCCATGATGGTGTCGACGAAGAATGATTGGATGTTGCGATGTGATGACTTTTGAGGAATACTACAAAACTCTGAAAGTTGCCACCCGCTTCAAGGGATATCGGTTTTTGATTAATTCATTAAAGGTATTAAGACCTACCCATATCCCTGTATGACATTTTTTTTTTTCGCTAATGCAGCTGGCGAACACTTAGACAATTGTCGTGGATGCCTTAAGGCAAGCGCCCCACTGACGTTACTAATTTAACTACTGCCCAGGGGGTGCATGTAGCTGAAAGATAAGCTGCGAACTCGGAGTGACAACCCTCTACGATCCTCTTAGACCGGGACCTACGGTTTAAAGTGGATTCGAATCACTCAATCACCCATGACACCTCCGGGACACGTACCCGAAATCTGTGGTACTGTTGTATGGTTAAAATTCCTAAACTGAAGTAGGCATTTTAAAATAAATTTGAAATTTTAACAAAAATATGCTTTTTTGTATGGTATGGTGAAAGTTATAATACGCATTCACTGAAACCTGTTTTTATACACTACGTAAAAAAAAAGTAGAAGGACACTTGATTTTGTAACAATAACCGTAAAATATTTTATTTTTACTAAAAATTTTTATTAGAAACATTTTACAAATATTTTAAAAATACAATTTTAACATCAGAATTATTATATTCAAACATAAAATATTAATGGCAACAAAAATAGTTTCTCTTTTTTGAAACTTTGAAAAAAAGTAGGACAGCATTATAATGAATGGATTATAATTAATAAGCATTAAATGAAAAATAGTGATTTTAATAAGGAATGTTCTTCCCATTGGCCTTTATAATTTCAAATATTCTGTTTGGAAGTGAATTGTATAGAGATTGAACTTCTGTTTGACAAAAATTGTCCCACGAGTCATTCAATGCTTCTCGAAGCTGATTTAGCGAATCAAATTGCCTTACATCAGCATAAACTCGACGAACTAGCATTGCCCAGATGTTTTCCACTACATTAAGGTCAGGACTTTTGGCTGGCCATGGTAAAACATCCACATTATTTGTTAGGAACCAGTTTTTGACTCAGTCGCGGTGTGAAGGGAAGCTTCGTCTTGCTGAAACTTCCACTCTTCACCCCCTTCCAAATTAGAACCATAAGGAAGAAGCTCGGAATTCAGCACTTGAATGTAGTCTCTGTATGTTTTTGCCGACCATTTAAGAAAACTAGACTTGTCCTTCTTCCGTATCCAACAGCCAACAAACCATTAAACTCCCTCCTTCCATTTGTCGTGTTGAATAGTATTCGTCTTCATTCCCCAGACAATGCTATCCGTCTGGACCGTCTAAGTTAAATTTCTTTTCATCGGAAAATATCACAGAAGTCCATTCTGTAGTCAGGACATGTGCTCCATAGCCCACGCTAAACGGTTATCAATGTGAGCTTGTGTCCACTTAGGATGATGTTTCTGTTTTTGGAAAATGAATTTTTTAGATCTTTTAATATAGTTGTAAACTGTTAGTTTCGTCACATGATTAAGTCCTGCTTGATTTCTTGCCTTTGAAACACTTCCTTCGTTCTTCTTAAGCACACGAACAAGTTTTCTTTCATCACGTGGTGTTAACTTTTTCGGTCTACCAGTCTTCTTTTTCTTTCCATTTTTATAAGGATTTCTGATAAAGTTTGAAACTGTATTGGGGCTCATCTGCAACAATCGAGCAATCTCTCTGACACCTTTACCATCATTTTGATATGCGGAAATTTGGCATTTTTGAAAATCGTTCAAAGATATTCCTTTAGGCATTTCTGAGAACGGCGAAACAGCGTAACTTTTAAACAAATTAGATTTTTGACAGAAAAGGATAAAACAAAAGTTCAAAATCACTGTTTAACTAAAGAACATCTCACTAAATTAAATATATTAGCAAGTGTTCTTCTACTTTTTTTTTACGCTTCGGAAATTACAAAGTGACAAAAGTCATGGGATAGCAATATGCAAATTTTCAGATGGCTGTAGCATCGCGTAGAACAGGTATAAATGCGCAGTGCTTTTCGCAGAGCTTTCATTTCTGTTCAAGTTATTCATGTGAAGAGGTTTTGACGTGATGCTGACCGCACGACGGGAATTAACAGACTTTGAACGCGGAATGTTAGTTGGAGCTAGACGCATGGGTCATGCCATTTCGGAAATCGTTCGGGAATTCAACATTCCCAGATCCACTGTGTCAAGAGTGTGCCGAGAGTATGAAATTTCAGGCATAACATCCCATCATGGACAGCGCAGTGGTCGACCGCCTGCACTTAACGACCGAGACCGGTGACGTCTGCAAAGAGTCGTAAATTCTAACAGACAAGCAACACTGCGTCAAATAACCGCAGAAATCAATGTGGGACGTACAAGGGACTTGTCTGTTAGAACTGTGCGGAGAAATTTGGCTTTCTTGGACTATTCCAGCAGAAGACCGACTCGAGTGCCTTTACTGACAGAACGACATCGCTTGCAGCGACTCTCGTGGGCACGTGAGCATATCGGTTGGTCCCTAGATGAATGGAAAACCGTGGCCTGGTCCGATGAGTCACGATTTCAGTTGGTAAGAGCTGATGGTAGGGTTCGAGTGTGGCGCAGACCCCACGAAGCCATGGACCCAAACTGTCGGCAAGGCACTGTTCAAGCTGGTGTTGGCTCCGTAATGGTGTGGGCTGTTTTTCATGGCATGGACTTGGTCCTCTGGTGCGACTGGACCGAACATTGACTGGAAATGCTTATGTTCAGCTACTTGGAGATCACTTGCAGCCATTCATGGACTTCATGTACCCAAACAACGATGGGATTTTTATGGATGACAATGCGCCATGTCATCGGGCCACAACTGTTCGCGATTGGTTTGAAGAACATTCTGGACAATTCTAACGAATGATCTGGCCACCTAGATCGCCTGACAATGAATCCCATCGAGCATTTATGGGACATCATCGAGAGGTCTGTTCGTGCCCAAAATCCTGCACTATCAACGCTTTCACAATTATGGACGTCTATCGAGACAGCATGGCTCAATATTCCTGCAGAAGACTTCCAACGACTTGTTGAGTCCATGCCACGTCGAGTTGCTGCACTTCGCCGGGCGAAAGGGAGGGCCGACACGATATTAAGAGGTATCCCATGGCTTTTGTCACTTCAGTGTATATATACTAATTTTATTAATAATATTAGTGGTAGATGTTTAATTTTTGCCTAAAATGAAAAAAAAGGGTCATTAAACTAAATCTGCATAAATATCTGGTAATTAGGAAAAATTAAGAGACATTAATTGGCAAAAAAAACACTGTCCTTCTATTTTTTTTAAGCAGTGTATGTTCATTTAGTATGCTCTTTTTCTGCGATATACTTTATAAAATTCCAATTAACTCAAATTATAAATACAAATGAATTAAAAAAGTGATTTAAAAAGAGCTAGGGGCCTGATGGGCGAGTGGCGAGTGCTCGGTCTCAAAGGTATCGGGTTCGAATCCCATCAACAGATTCGAGGTTTGTAGTGGTTCGGAATCCGCTTTAAGCATTAGGTCCCGGTCTCATAGGGCCCTAGAATCTATTGATGGCCACAGAGCCCAATCCGACTTCTTCTCACCCACATCATTTCCAAACTGTAAAGGGGCAACTAAACTATAGGCTCAGTGATGAGGCGTGGCGTAGTTGTAGTAGTCGAGGTGTCATGGATGTTTGTAGGGGTTCGGAATCCACTTTAAACCGTAGGTCTCGGTCTAACGGGATCGTAGAGTGTTGTGGGGGTAGTGTGACTCCGCTTCCGTAGCTTATCTTCAAGATACACGCACCTCCTGGATCTTGCTAAGTGAGTAATGTCTGTGCAGCGCTTGCCTTAAGGCATCCAAGACAATTGTCTAGGTGTTTTTTATTCTTATTAGAACATAACAATAGTCTGGACAAAGTAATCTGGTATTTTAAAACATTAGTAATCACATTACTGTATACAATTTTGTATTAGACAAAGTTCAATATTTGTCTTCTATCCAATGTAATTCTTCTCTTAATTGAATGCTACATGGATGAGCTAAATACAATAGAAGGACTACAACAAATTCATTGTTGAGCTATTCATAACTAACTCCAAGGATCATTCCTGTCCGCAACAATTCATCTCAAAAACTTCCCAGAACTGATGGCAACTAACGACGAAACCCAAACGGAGCGGAAGAATGGCGAGGACATCCCTCTGCACCTAAGGACAGCACTGCATCATCACTCCCTGGAAGTGGCCAGACGACCATCGCTCATCCTGGGAGGAGTCGTCGTGCCGCCACCCTCTCTCCGGGACTAGTCTGGGGAAAAAAATCGTCTGCAGATTTCACAGGGGTGCAGGTGAGCTGGAAAGGAAAGGAGACACAATCGAACACCGACGTCGGACATCGTGGCGCAACCTCCTTTAATGGTTCCATGCATTCCGAACAACAAGTGGCGCGATCTGCGGGGATCTGTGGGTGGTCGTTAGAGGATTAGATTCCGGTCTAACATTATCATAGAGCGTTGCGGTGGTAGTGTTATTCCATATCCGTAGCTTATCTTCAAGCCATACGCACCCCATGGGTAATGCTAAGGGAGTGACGTCGGTGCAGGGTTTGCCTTAAGGCATCCAAGACAACACATGTCTAAGTGTTTGCCAGCTGCATTAGAAAAAAAATAGTCTCGACAAAGTAATCTGGTACTTTTAAAAAGTATTACCGTATATAGCTTTTTGTATAATTAACAAAGCTCTATTGTCCTAATTGAATGCAGCATTGAGAATTTAAAACAGTATAAGCATTACTGTATATAGTTTTTGTATTAAACAAAGTTTTATGTGTCCGGTGTAATTATTCTTCTAAATTATTCTCTAATTTTTCTCTTCTGATGTAATTATTCTTTGTGAATGCCACATTGATGACTGATATAAAATAGAAGGACGCATAACAAATTCATTGTTGAAATATCCATAACTGGCCCCATGGATCTTTCCTGTCTGCAACAATTCATCTCAAAAACTTTGCCAGAAAAAACGTCAACTAACGATGATCGCCCAAACAGAGCGGAAGAGTGGCGAGGACATCCCTCTGCACGTGAGAACAGCGCTGCATCATCACCCCCTTTAAGTCGCCAAACGACCATCGCTCATCCGGGGAGGAGTCGTCGTGCCGCCACCCTCTCTCCGGGACTAGTTTTGGGGAAAAAATCGTCTGCAGATTTGACGGGGTTGCAGGTGAGCTGAAAAGGGAAAGCGGACAAAAATTGAACACCGACGTCGGACATCGTGGCGCTCGCTCCCTTGATGGTTCCATGCATTCCAAACAACAAGTGGCGCGATTTGCGGGGTGAGAGGTGGAGGGTCGTTAAGGGATATAAATCGTCCTTTCGTCCCCCAACGACCTCTCTCTTCCACCAGGGCTCAACAATCTCGTTTGGATCCTACTTTAAAGTGTCTCCTTCTTCCCCCCTTATGGTGTTGACGAAGAATGATTGGGTGTCGCGATGTGATGACTTTTGGGGAATACTACAAAGTTCTGAAAGTTACCACCGCATCATGAGATGTCGATGAAGAGATATTTTGATCAATTAAATAAAGGTATTAAGACCTACTCGTATCTATGTATGGTTAAAATTATTAAACGAAAATAGGCCTTTTACAATAAATTTGAAATTTTGCAAAAAAATATGCTTCATAAAAATTCAATCGTTCATAAAATACTTTTTATTAATCCACTCGAGTTCAAATTCATTTTTAAACATGTAGTGGATGACACTGGATGTGAATACAGCTTTTCAAATATTAATTCTCTAATTGAGTTTAATTCATTAATTTCAGTATTTTTTAGATTTAAGTTGCATATATCTACCAATAGAAACTTAAAAAAATGAATGAAAATTGCTTATAAAGGACTTTCTGCAATAGAGTGAAAAAAATAGGAATTGATTTTTTTATATTACTAGTTTTTGTGCAATATACATGAAAAAATTATGTTAAAATATCTAACTCAAATTAAGAATACAAATGAATTAATAAATGTAATTGATGGCTGAGTGGTTAGCGCTCTGGCACTCGGTACCACAGGCTTCTGGTTCGCGTCGGAGGTGCCATTTACGTTTGTAGTGGTTCGGAATCCACTTTAAATCGTAGGTCCCGGTTGTAGGTAGCTTTGAAGATACTCTACAGATGCGGAGTAACACTACCCCCGCAACGCTCTACGATCGTGATAGACCGGGACCTACAGCTTAAAATGGATTCCGAACCACTACAAACATCCATGGCACAGTCAGGACTCGAACCCGAAACCTTGGAACCGAGTGCCAGAGCGCTAGCCACCCGACCATCAGACCCCAAAACAGAATCGAACCTGGTCTCCCGAGTGACAGGCGGGTATAGTCACCGCTATACTACCGAGAAATGTATGACGTTGTATGGTTAAAATTATTAAACGAAAATAGGCATTTTGAAATAAATTTGAAATTTTGCCAAAAAAATATGCTTTTATTGCGGTATGGCGAAAGTTATAATTCGTATACACTGAAACCTGTTTTTCTAGGTTCATGTTTTATGCATTTTTTAGGGCGATGTACATAAAAAAATTCCATCTACCAGTAATTATGAATACAAATGAATTAAAAAAAAATGTAAGGTCTGCCGATCGGTAACACAGGTTTCCCGAATCCCGGCGGTACAATGGATGTTTAAAAGTGGTTCGGAATCCACTTTAAGCGGTAGGTCCCTGTCTAATAGGACCGTACAGAGCCACAGAACCCAATCAGACTTCTTCTCACCCACATCCTTTCCAAACTGTAAAGGGGCAACTCATCTCTATGCACAGTGAGGAGGCGTGGCGTAGTAGTGGTGGCCCTAACTTTCTGTTCCCTTAGAAAAGCGCAACTCGCTCTGTTTTATCAGTGCATTATAGTCCGGACAAAGTCATTTTGTATTTTAAAACAGTAGTATACGCATTATTGTATATTGTTTTGTATCAAACAAAGTTCATTATGTGTCTTCTATTCGATGTAATTATTCTCCTAGTTGAATACCACATTGATGAGTGAAATAAAATAGAAGAAAGACAACAAATTCATTTTGGAAATATTCATAACAAAGGGACCTGAGTCGTCGAGTGGCTAGCTCTCTGGCACTAGATATCACAGGTTTCAAGTTCGAGTCCCAAAAGTTCCATGAATGTTTGTAGTGGTTCGGAATCCCCTTTAAACGGTAGGGCCTGGTATAACAGGAGCGTAGGGCGTTGCGATGGTACTGTTACTCCGCGTCCGTAACTTATCTTCAAGCTACACGCACCTCCTGGGTAGTGCTCAGTGAGTAACGTCGGTGCAGCGCTTGCCTTAAAACATCCAAGGCAACTGCCCAAGTGTTTGCCAGCTGCATTAGAACAAAAAAAAAAAAAAGATGTAATTAAGACATTGATGAGGGAAATAAAACAGAAGGACAATACTAAATTCATTCTAGAAACATTCACAACTAACTCCATGGATCCTTTCTGTCTGCAACAATTCATGTCAAAAACTTCCCAGAACTGATGACAACTGACGACTAAACCCAACTTGAGCGGAAGAATGGCAGGACATCCCTCTGCGCCTAAGAACAGCGCTGCGTCATCACTCCCTGGAAGTCGCCAAACGACCATCGCTCATCCGGGGAATCGTCGTCGTGCCGCCACCCTCTCTCAGGGACTCATTTGGGGAATCTGGAAAAAAAGAAATCGGCTACAGATGTCACGGGGGTGCAGGTGAGCTGAAAGGGAAGGGAGAGACAAAATCGAACACCGACGACGGACATCGTGGCGCCCTAATGGTTCCATTGCATTCCGAACAACAATTGTCGTGATTTGCGGGGGTGTGCGTGTCGAGGGTCGTTGAGGGATATAAATCATCCTTTCGTCCGCCAACGACCTTTCTCTTCCATCAGGGCTCAGTATTCTCGTTTGGATCCTACTTTAAAGTGTTAAAGTTCTTCCTTACCTTCCCCCTGATGGTGTCAACGAAGAAGGATTGGGTGTCGCGATGTGGTCACTTTTGGGGAATACTACAAAGTTCTGAAATTCACCATTGCATCAAGAGATATCGATGTTTGATTCATTAATTAGTTGCATTAAGAACTACCCATATTCCATGTATAACCTTTTGTTATTGTTGTTTTTCCGTAATTCAGCTGGCAAACACTTAGACGGTTGTCTTGGATGACTTAAGGCAAGCGCAGCTCCACTGTAACTCACTTAGCACTACCCAGGTGGTGCGTGTAGCTGGAAGATAGGCTACAGACGCGGAGTAGCAATACCCACGCAACTCTCTACGATCCTGTTAGACCGGAACCTACGATTTAAAGGGGATTCCTTACGATTACAAGCATCCATGGCACATGCCGGGACTCGAATCTGAAACCTGTGGTACCGGGCGCCAGCCACTCAGCTATTCAGGCCCCATTCATGACGCTGTATGGTTAACATTACTAAACTGAAGTAGGCATCTTAAAATAAATTTTTGAAATTTTGCTAAAAATATACTTTTTTTTTGTGATTTGGCGAAAGTTGTAATTCGTACACACTGAAACCTGTTTTTATACGCACATTTTTTTTTTTTTTTTTTTTTTTTAGAATATACATTAAAAAAATTCCATCCAACTCAAATTATGAATACAAATCAATTAAAAAATGTAATTTAAAAAGAGCTGGTGGCCTGATGGCCGAGTGGCTAGCGCTCTGTCGTTCGGTACCATAGGTTACGGGTTCGAGTCCCCGGCGGTGCCATGGATGTTTTTAGTGGTTCGAAATCCACTTTAAACTGTAGGTGCTGGTCTGTTTAGCCCTAGTATGCACAAAATAGAGCAAAAACCCCACCAAACCCTTCAGTTGGGCCATGGTACCACCCAGTCTGCTTAACCCAACAAGGTGACCGTAGAGCGACAAAACCTTCTGCTGGGACATGAATGGGCCTCATGAAGCTGCTGTTTCATAAGTCATTGCTTTCCGGAAGAATTTTCAAGGATAACAGCTGCTACGGTTTAAAACCCGAAAACACCCACTGAGCAATCTGACAATCGATGTGCATCATTCTGTCTTAATTACACAGAATCTCCTACTTTGTCAAAGCAGTGACTGCAACGGTGGATTCAAACCTTGACCCTCCAGCCAGCCAGCTGGTCTATTACTACTGGGACACGAATTGGCCAGTCTGGTTCAATTATAACAAAAATTAGAACGGTAGATCTAAATGCCATCACATTAGAAAAGCAAAAATTGGGGGACCTGATGGCCACATGGGCTCTGGCGCTCGGTACCACAGGCTCGAATCCTGGCTTCAGGTGGCATAGATGTTTGTAGCGGTTCGAATCCACTTTAAACCGTAGGTCCCGGTCTAATAGGACAAAAGGGCGTTGCGAGAGTAGTGTTACTCCGCGTCCGTAGCTTCTTCAAACTACGCGCACCTCCTGGGTACTGCTGATTGGATAACGTCGGTGCAGCGCTTTCCTTAAGGCATCCAAGACAACTGTCTGGGTGTTTCAAGCTACATTAGACGTAACAAATAGTCTGGACAAAGTAATCTGGTATTTTAAAGCAGTAGTATACGCATTACTGCCACCACGTTTGTGTTTCCCGTGACGTTTGTGTCTTGTATCATATGTAATTATTGTCCTAATTGAATGGCACATAGATGACGGAAAGAAAATAGAAGGACGTCAACAAATCTATTGTAGAAATATCCATAACTAACCCCGTGGATCATTCCTGCCTGCAACAATTAATCTCAAAAACTTCCCAGACTAATGGCGACTAACGATGATCACCCAAACGGAGTGGAAGAATGGCAAGGACATCCCCTCTGCATCTGCAAGGACAGCGCTGCATCATCCCTCCCTGGAAGCCGCCAAACGACCATCGCTCATCCGGGAGGAGTCGTCGTGCCGCCACCCTCTCTCCGGGACTCATTTGGGAGATCTGGAAGAAAGAATTCGTCTGCAGATTTAACGGGGTGCAGGTGAGCTTAAAAGGGAAGGCAGACGAAATCGAACGCCGACGACGGACATTGTCGCGCTCGCTCCCTTGATGGTTCCATGCAATGCGAACAAGTGGCGCGATTTACGGGGTGTGGGGGTCCAGGGTCGTTAAGGAATATAAATCGTCATTTCGTCCCCCAACAACCTCTACCATCAGGGCTCAGCAATCTCGTTTGGATCCTACTTTAAAGTGCTCCTTCTAACCCTTTCCTCCCCCTCCCCCTCCTGATGTTGTCGACGGAGAATGATTGGGTGTCATCATGGGGAATACTACACAGTTCTGAAAGTTACCACAGCATCAAGAGATGTCTGTTTTTGATCAATTAATTAAAGGTATTAAGACCTACCCATATCCGCGCACGACTGGACTTTTTCTAGTCTAATGCAGCTGGAAAACACTTAGACAGTTGTCTTGGATGCTCAGGAAAAGCGCCGCACCGACGTTACTCACTTAGAACTACGAAGGGGATGCTTGTAGCTGAAGATAACTTACGGACGCAGAATAAATCTACCCTCCAAATGCTCTACGATCATACTAGAACGGGACCTATGGTTCAAAGTGGATTCCGAGCCATTACAAACATCCATGGTACCACCGGGACTCGAACCCGAAAACTGGGGTACCGAGCGCCAGAGCGCTAATCACTCGGCCATTCTGGCCCCGAAACAGAATCGCTCGCCAGCGCGGAATCAAACCCCGGTCTTCCGCGTGACAGGCGGGGATACGAATGACGAAGGAATGTCGAATGACGTTATATAATTAAAAATATTAAGCGAGAATAGGCTTTTTACAATAAATTTGAAATTTTGCCGAATATATGCATTTTTTTGTGGTATGGCGAAACTTATAAATCGTGTAGACTGGAACCTGATATTATAGGCTCATTTTTTATGCTTTTTTTTTTATGATATACATAAAATAAATTCCATGTAACTCAAATTATGAATACAAATGAATTAAAAATGTAATTTAAAAAGAGCTAGGGGCCTGATGGCCGAGTGGCTAGCTCTCAATCTCGTTTGGATCCTACTACCCGCATCAAGAGATATCGGTTTTTGATCAATTAATTTAAGATTAGTACTACCCATACCTATGTGTGACGTTGTATGGTTAAAATTATTAAACCAAAAATAGGCATCTTAAAATAATAATCTTAGTAATTTTGCCACTAATAATTACTAATAATTTAATTTAGAATTTTAAATAATAAATAGTCTTTGCCAGCTGTATTAGAACAAAAAAAAAAATTTCTTGTATCTATTTATCGTTAGTAATAAATGTATGATCGGAGATGTAGAATTTCTCAAAATGGTCAGAATCGCTACGTTTCTAAGTAAATGAGCCGTACGTACCTAAAAATACGTTTCTGAGTAAATGATACAGTGCCGACTCTGGTACGAAAATGTGGATGCCAGATGCTGGCCCCAACTTTCTGTTCCTTTAAAATAGGGGACTCACTTGATATCAGTACGTTATCGTCTGAACAAAGACATCTGGTATTTTAAAACAATAACATACGCATTACTGTGTATAGTTTTGTCATATTTCAGCTGGCAAACACTTAGATAATTGTCTTCGATGCCTTAAGGCAAGTGCTGTACTGAAGTTACTCACTCAGCACTACCAAGGAGGTGCATGTAGCTTGAAGTTAAGCTAGAGACGTGGAGTAACACTACCTCTGCTACCCTCTACGATACTTTTAGACCAGGACCTACGGTTTAAAGTGGATTCCGAACCACTACAAACATCCATGGCACCGCCGGGACTCGGAGGAGTGTAGCTTACTGGAATTGGTTTGGTTTGTCGCTTTATGGTCATACATGTACACGAGGGCTAAAGAGACCGGTACCTATAGTTGAAAGCGGCCACTACCACTACCGAACCACTACAGATATCCATAGCACAACCTGGATTCGAAAACGAGACCTACGGTACCGAGCGCTAGGCACTCCGCGATTCAGGCCCGCTTTACTATATATAGTTTTGTATTAAACAAAGTTCATTATTTGTCTTCTATCCGATGTAATTATTCTCCTAATTAAATAGTACTTTGATTAGAGACATAAAATAGAAGGCCGTCAAAAAATTCATTCTTGAAATATACATAACTAACATCTTGGATTTTTCCTGTCTGCAACAATTAATGTCAAAAACTTCTAAGAACTAATGGACAACTAATGATGAAACCCAAACAGAGCGGAAGAACGGCAAGGTCATCCCTCTGCACCTAAGGACAGCGCTGCATCATCACTCCCTGGAAGACGCCAAACGACAATCGCTCATCCGGGGAGGAGTCGTCGTGCCGCCACCCTCTCTCCGGGACTAGTTTGGCGGAAAAAATCGTCTGTAGATGTCACGGGGGTGCAGGTGAGCTGAAAGGGAAGGGAGACAGAATCGAACCCCGACGTCGGACATCGTGGCGCCTTTAATGGTTCCATGCTTTCCGAACAACAAGTGGAACGATTTGCGGGGGTGGGGTGGGGGTCGTTAGGGCATATAAATCGTCCTTTCGTCCCCCAACGACCTCTCTTCCACCAGGGCTCAGCAATCTCGTTTGGATCATGCTTTTTAAAGTGCCTCCTTCTAAACACTCCCCCCGATGGTATTGACGAAGAATGATTGGGTGTCGCGATGTGATGACTTTTTGGGAATGCTACAAAGTTCTGAAAGTTACCACCGCATCATGAGAAATCGGTTTTGATCCAGTTAATTAATTACCTTCTACAAAAATATTTTTATTTTATGAGCTTACAGTTATGAGTTCATACAATAATTAGATTATATTCTACGGACTCATGAGGCACGCGCATCTTGGATCCTCTAATATAAAAAGCTCTATGTTTCTCTTTTAAGTGACCTCAGTGATGCAGTGAGCATTCCTCTAGATAAGCACATTTGATTGTTGACAGCAGAGCACACCTGACTCTTAGGTGAGATTCAACTGACACTTGCGAATCGTTTTTTTTTTTTCTAAAATGAAAGTGACCCAACACAAAACACGCTCAATCATCAATGAAGAAAGATTGGGTGTCGTGATGTGATAACTTTTGGGGAATACAAAGTTCTGCAAGTTACCACCCGCATCAAGAGATGTCGGTTTTTTGATCCATTCATTAAAGCCATTAAGAAATACCCATACCTATGTGTGACGTTGTAGGGTTAAAATTATTAAACGAAAATAGGCATTTTAAAATAATAATTTTAATAATTTTGCTACTAATAATTTAATTTAGCATTTTAAATAATTTTGCCACTAATATGGCTTTTTGTGGCATGGCGAAAGATGGCGTATACACTGATCCTGTTTTTATACGTTCATTTTTAGGCTTTTTACGCGTGATATACACAAAAAAAAAATTCCATCTAACTCGAATTATGAATACAAATGATGTAAAAAATGTAATTTAAAAAGATCTAGGGTCCTGATGGCCGCATGGTTAGCGCTCTTGCGCTCGGTCCCACAAGGGGGTGCCGGGGATGTTTGTAGTGGTTCCTGTCTCATAGGACCGTAGAGTGTCACAGATCCCAATCACTCTTCTTCTCACCCACATTCTTCTCAAACTGTAAAGCGGCAACTCAGCTCTAGGCACAGTGATGCGGGGTAAGTGTAGTAGTAGTAGTAGTAGTGGCCCTAACTTTCTGTTCCTTTAGAATAGCGGGACTCGTTCTGTTTTATCAGGGCATTATAGTCTGAACAAAGTAATCTGGTATTTTAATACAGTACTAGTTAGTATACGTATTACTGTATATAGTTTTTGTATTAAACAAATTTCATTATTTGCCTTCTATCCGATGTAATTATTCTCCTAATTGAATGCCACATAGATGAGAGAAACAAAATAGGAAGGCAAAAAAAAAAATTTTTCTAATGCAGATGGCAAATGCTTAGACTTACGGACATGAGTCCCACTACCCCCACAACGCTCTACGTCCCTATTATACAGGGACCTACTACTTAAAGTGGATTCCGAACCGCTACAAACATCCATGGCACTGCCGGGACTCGAACCCAAAGCCTGTCGTACCGATCGCTAGAATATAAGCAAGGGCTGCACTGCTGTTACTCATTTAGCACTATCCACAGGGCGCGTGTATCTTGAAAATAATCTACGGACGAGGAGTAACAATACCCCCACAACACACTACGATCCTATTAGAACGGTTTAAAGAGATCCAAAACCACTATATAAGTACCATAAAGTGATCCAAAACCACTATATAAGTACCAAAAGTGGTCCAAAACCACTATAAAGTTTCCAAACCACTATACAAACACCCATGGTACCGCCGGGATGTGAACCCGAGAACTGTGGTACCGAGCACTAGACACTCGGCCATTCAGGCCCGCATTACTGCATATAGTTTTGTATTAAACAAAGTTCGTTATGTGTCTTTTATCCGATATAATTATTCCATTAACTGAATGTCACATTGACGAAAAAAATAAAATATAAGGATTACAACACATTCAATGTTGAAATATCCATAACTCCGTGGATCATTCCTGCCTGTAACAATTAATCTCAAAAACCTCCCAGAACTGATGGCAACGGGCGTACCTGTTACGGAGTTCCTATGTGGTTTTAAGAACCACGAAAACCTCCACATCTTAAAGTAGTTAAAATATTTGCACAAAATGAAGTTGCTTAAATTTAAGAGTAGTAATAAAAAAGAAAAATAAAGAATTTAAGAGGAAACACCTCCTGCTTGAGAACAATTAAAGCAAGAGACCGAAAAAGCTAAAGCTATAGGTACAATTAAGAGTCCGTTGACGATGCCCCCCCAAAAAAAAAAATAATAATAAATAAATAAATAGATAAAATAATTAAAAGTTAGCATAAGTAAAAACAAGCTAGAGAATAAATTAAAACTAATAACAATTAAACAGTTAAAGACCAGATAGCTATTATTTAGATTAAGGTGCACATCGTAGCAATGAATTAAAATTTAAAAGCCCAAAATTGCAGCTCAGATTCGCTTGAATTGATTAACGCAGCAAGACTCAAGCCACAGCGGTAGAATCCATCGCCGAGGAATAAATTCCCCGACGTTTCTTCAATGCCGGAAAGAGTCCCAGTGCGTATCGTAGATAGCTCTGGGCCTTTTTTGAGCTCGCCCCACCTGCATGGTATACAGGTATTTGTCTAATCGCTTCGTTGCGGATCTGAAGGCATTTGGAATGGAAAGATTTAGAAATTTTGAAAATATAGTCCATAATAGGATCTAGATCAAGGTCTCTGTGGAGTTGTTTCCTTCTAACAAACCACGGAGCATTATCTATCATAGCTATATCTGTTTATTTTGAAAGACTTGCAATTTCTTTAGATTAGTGATTGAGGTGAATGCCCAGATGGGACATCCGTATAAGAGAATCGGTCGAAGGATAGATTTGTAGAGCAAAACCTTGTGTCTGATTGCAAGCCTGCTCTTACGAGAAATTAGGCTTTTAGCTTAATGCTAGCAGCAGTTGCTTTCGCAACTACTTTGGAAATATGAGTATTAAAATTCAATTTAGAGTCTAAAACTAACCCCAGGTACTTGTATTCAGTGACCCAGGGGACTGGTTGGCCAAAAAGAGTTACATTTAGAATGGAACCAACGTTCCGCTTCCTAGTAAACAGAAGGCAAGCACTTTTCGTGGGATTAACTTTAATTTTCCAGGTGGTCAACCAATTTTTCAAGGTAGGAATATGTTCAGATGAGCAACGACGGAGTTTGGTGTTTTGTTAATTTAGATTAACAAAATTTGTCAATTTTGCAATTATAGCTGTGTCATCTGCGAACATAACCAATTTACAAAATTGTGGCTTTGGGATATCGTTCACAGAGATTAGAAATAGTCTTGGGCCGTGCAGTGAACCCTGTGGAAACCCGCTCCTAATTGGATGATCGCTAGAGATAGTCCCTCCCACTCGCACTCTAAAATTACGCAAAGTGAGATACGAGTGTATAATTTTAATAAGTTGAGCCGAAAAATCAAGTCGCATGAGCTTGAATAATAAGCCATTTTGCCAAATTTTATGAAAGGCTTTGGCTACGTCCAAAAATAATATTCCCATAGATTTTCGATTGATAAAGCCTTCATGGATCAACTCATTAACACGTAAGATCTGGTGATAAGTGCTAATTTGGGCCCTGAACCCAAATTGTTCAGGAATGATAATATTATTTTCTACGCAGTGTTGATCCAGGCGTTTAAGAATCGAATATTCGAATATTTTACTCACTTCACTAAGTAGTGAGATTGGATGATAATTTTGAGCGTATGCACGATTGCTGTCAGGTTTTGGAAGAGGAATTACTACGGCGGTTTTCCAACTCTGAGGAAAATAACACTTATCAAATAAGAAGTTAATTAAATGCGTAATCACTAAGATGTAATTATAAGGCAGAGATTTTAACATGCGATTGCTAATGCGATCAATCCCAGGAGACTTATTGGGTTTAATTTTCTTAATAAATTCACAGACTTCTGCAGGACTAATTTTACTAATATTATTAACGCGTGGTTGTTGAAGGAAGTCTGCTACTGTAGTGTTGGTGCGTCTGAAGAAAGTATGATCTTCGACGTCGTGGTTAGTTTCAAACTGAAGTTGTAGGCTGTCAGCTAAAAGCTCGGCCTTCTCCTCAGGTGCATATGCAAAAGATCCATCGGAGCGTATGAGTGGTGGAATGTTCGTAAAAGGTTTACGTAACAAGGACGTTCGTCTAAATAGTGAGTTTGTTTGAGGTAACAAAGCCTCAATGGAATGTTCCCATCGTTGCTTACAAAATTTATTGATTATAATTCTAACAATTGCTACCTGTCTATAATAATCAGTTGTAGCGTTGGGATCTCTCGATCTTTGCCAGAACCGACGTAGTCTGTTTCTAATGCGAATTGCATCTTTAATATCACTTGGAAATCTAATCGGTGGAGGTTTAAATCTAGGTTTCGAGACTTCCTTAAGAGCTCTTCACCGCGAGCTCATGATCTTGAATGAGGCGCTCAGCGTCCTCAGTTTCCTTTAAATGTAAGTGTGGAAGGGGCTTAGAGCTTAGCGCATGGCTAAAGTCCTCCCAATTGGTCAAAAGTTGATCTGGGCCTTTCAGTGATTCGATGCTGGTTTCAAGTGTAAACAAAACGGAGAGGTGATCTGAATTTAGGTCGTTGATCACTTCAGTAACACAATTAAATGGAATATATTTAAAAATGTCGGTATCAAGGACATTTCCCGCGTGATTATAATTAATATTAAATTAGTAGGTCTAGAGGGAGGGGGGCAACTACTCAACTCGTCACCACTCCCTGGAAGTCGTCAAACGACGATCGCTCATCCGGGAGGAGTCGTAGTGCCGCCACCCTCTCTCCGGGACTCGTTTGGGGGAAAAAAATCGTCTGCAGATTTCGCGGGGGTGCAGGTTAGCTGAAAGGGAAGGGCGACAGAATCGAACACCGACGACGGACATCGAGGCGCTCGTTCCTTTGATGGTTCCATGCATTCCGAACAACAAATGGCGCGATTGGTGGGGGTCGTTAAGGGATATAAATCGTCCTTTCGTCTCCCAACAACCTCTCTCTCCCTCAGGGCTCAGCAATCTCGTTTGGATCCTACTTTAAAGTTCCTACCCCTGATGGTGTCGGCGAAGAATGATTTGGGTGTCGTGATGTGATGACTTTTGAGGAATACTGCAAAAGTTCTGATCGTAATTATTTCAGTTTGATTCTCACAGAGCATGTGCTCTATAAATTTTTTCTTCTTTATAAACTTTTAAATTTTTATAATCATGTAACTTTTAATATTAATTATTGATATGGAGATTACCCTCGGTACTTTTAACTAAACATCAGCCGCTACGTTAGGTTACAAAGTTCTAAAAGTTACCACCTGCATTAAGAGATATCGGTTGATGATCAATTCATTAAAGGTATTAAGACCTACCCATATCCATGTATGACATATTTTGTTGTTGTTGTTGTTGTTCCCTAATCCGGCTGGCGAACACTTAGACAGTTGTCTTTGAAGGCCTTAAGGCAAGCGCCGCATAGACGTGACTCACTTAGCACTAACCAGGGGGTGCGTGTAGCTTGAAGATAAGCTACGGACGAGGAGTAACACTACCCCCACGACGCTCTACTATCTTTTAGACCATGACCTACGGTCTAAAGTGGATTCCGAACCACTGCAAACATCCATGGCATCACAGGGGACTCGAACCCGAAACCTGTGGTACCAAGCGCCAGAGCGCTAGCCACTCAGCTATTCGGGCCCCATACATGACGCTGTATGTTAAAATTACTAAACTGAAGTAGGCATTTTAAAATAAATTTGAAATTTTGCTAAAAATATGCTTTTTTTGTGGTAGGGCGAAAGTTATAATTCGTATACACTGAAACCTGTTTTCCCATGTTCATTTTTTATGCTTTTTTTTTTTTTGTGCGATATACACAGAAAAAGTTCCATCTAACTCAAATTATGAATACAAATGAATTAAAAAATGTAGTTTAAAGAGCTAGGGGGCCTGGTGACCCAGTGGTTAGAGCTCTGCCACTCAATACCACAGGTTTCGGGTTCGATTCCAGGTGGTGCCATTGATGTTTTAATGGGTCGAAATGCACTTTAAGCAGTAGGTCCCGCTCTAATAAGATCGTATAGCGTTGTAAAATCCTTATCATCAAATTACACAATCAAAATTGAGAGACCTAATGGAGCTCAGTCCCACCCGGTCTGTTTAGCCCTCGTCTGCACAAGATGACCTCAGAGAGACAAACCCTTCTGCTGGGACATGAATGGGCCTCGTGAAGCTTCTCTTTTTGTAAGCCATTGCTTTCCGGAAGAATTTTTAAGGGTAACAGCTGCTACGGTTTGAAACCCGAAAAACACCCACCAGGCAATCTAGCGATCGATGTGTAGCATTTTATATTAAATCCACCGATGCTCCTCCTTTGTCAAAGCATTGATTGCAACGGACGCCTCTAGAGGATTCAAACCTTGACCCTTCTGCCAGCCAGCTGGGCACGTACCACTGGGACACGATTTGGCCAGTCTGATTTAATTATAACAAAAATTAGAACGGCAGATCTAAATGTCATCACATTACAAAAGCAAAATTGAGGGGGCTGATTTTTGAAGATATTTCAGGAAAAATAATGGGCCCTGATGGTCGAGTATCACAGGCTTCGGGTTTGACTCCCGGCGGAGCCGTGGATGTTTGTGTTGGTTCGGAAACCACTTTAAACTGTGGGTCCTGGTCTAATAGGATCGTAGAGCGTTGGGGAGGGGGGTAGTGTTGCTCGCGTCCGTAGTACTTCTTCAAGCTACACGTGCCCCTGAGTACTCAGTGAGTAACAGCGGTGCGGTCACTTTCTTATGGCATAAAGATGAATTGTTTCTGTATTGCCAGCTGCATTAGAACAACAAAATCAAAGTTCAGTCTTGAACATAAAATCTAATCATTTAAAGTCCTCGACAAATACTTAAATTCCAGACAACTGGCGAAAGTCAATTTTATTTTACAAATCTTGGTAAAAAGTTCTTTAAAAACTGAAAAAAATTACTTTCTTAACAATAGTAACATTATCTATACGAAAAAAAAAAAAAGAGTCCACTTTGTTAAAAAATTTTTAACGTTCTATTTACATTATTTTTTCAGGATTCAAGTCAACCAAAATGTATTTCATATTAAATAATCATCTAATTATAAATGTTTTTTAAAGTTTTTAACGCCTTCAAAAACTTTTGAGTGTTTGTTTTTAAGTCTTTCTAATTGTTTCCAATGCAGCAACGTCCACAAATAAGTCATAATTGGGGTTTACTTTTGGATCAAATTAGGATAATTGGACACATTTTTGAAGGAAAGAATTTATTCAAATGAAAAGTGGCGAATCCATTGTTTGTGATGCCGCATTTTAAAGAAGGAGTTCATTAGTGTAGTGTTTGGACGCGTCATAACCGTTCATTAAAATACCAACTTCATTTCGTTCTTCTTATAACAATGGTTTTTAATAAAAGCACCCAATAAAATGAAATTATAAAAATTGATTGATAAACATTATTTCATTCCGCTTTTCTGATTCGGTATAGTTATAAAAATTTGAAATTTTGTGAAATGTTTAGAAATTTTCTTTCACTGACATTTATAGAGATTCATTTTGGATGCGTTGGGATCAATGCTACCTAACACTTGCTTACGCACTAATATTCTGAATACTTCCATTTTGTAGTAGTTTGTCGCCCTACGGTCATCTTGTACACACTTTAGGCTAAATAGAACGGGACCTACAGTTTAACGTGGATACCTAACCTCCAACAAACATCCATGGCACCGCCAGGATTCGAACCTGGAGCCCACTTTCATTTAGAGTGAAGGAACTTTGTATTAAAGAAATCATCATCATCAGTGGCGCAACAGTCCCATGGTGGGCCAAGGCCATCTGCCTACTGGCAGATTTCGAGACAGGAGATGTTGTCTTTTTACGGGGTAGTGTTGTCAGCCCAACACCGAAAGCTCTACAGTTATAATTGACAGGGAACTACGGTTTAAAGTGGAATTCAGAACCACTACAGCCATCCATGGCACCTCCGGGACTCGAACCACGGGGACTAAAGAAATACTGATACAAAATGAAACCTCTGATGTGCAATAAAACTGAGAACACACACTGACGGAAAAAGAAGGGACAGAATCTGTTCTTGTTAGAGAATGCAGGATTTTTTTTTCACTGCTACCTACATAAAAATCTATATCTAAAAAACTTTAAAGTTCTCTAAAAGGTTAATAGCTTTAAAAATCCTTTTATTAAATTTCTTTACACTTTAGCTTATCACTACGATTATGCAGATTATGAACAACTTATCTTTTTTTTTTTTTTTTTTTTTTTTTTTCGGAATCACAAATTTTTCGCTTTCATTTTGAAAAAATTATAGAATTCACTCAACTCTAAATGCTTCTGTTTTTCAATGATGATGATGATGAGGAATTGCGTGGGAATATGGGGATGTCAAGCAACAAGGACTACAGTCCCCTAATCACTATATGGGAACAGTTCGTTTTTCCCCATTTAATATGTCACACTCCGGGGCCTGATGGGAGAATGGCTAGCGCTCTGGCGTTCGGTACCACAGGTATCGGGTTCGAATCCAGCAGTGCCATGGATGTTTGCAGTGGTTCGGAATCCACTTTAAACCGTAGGTCCCAGTCTATACAGGATCGTTGCGGGAGCATTGTTGTTCCGCGTCCGTGGCTTATCTTCAAGTTACGCGCGCCCCCTGGGTAATGCAAAGTGGGTAACGTCTGTGCAGCGCTTGCCTTAAGGCATCAAGACCAAGCTGACTAAGTGTTTGCCTGCTGCATTAGAACAAAAAAAAAATATGTCACTCTCCACCACCCTGTTAGACCGGGGCCTACGATTTAAAGTGGATTCCGAAACACTCCAAACATCCAGGGCACCGCTGGGACTTGAACCCAAAACCTGTGTTATCGCGGGCCAGAACGCTAGCCACTCGGCATTCAAGCCCCCTATTTTTCAATGCACGATACACCAAAATGAAGGCAAACAAAAAGCTCTAAAAAAAATTTTAAAAAGCTCTTCACTTTCAGTTAAGCAACATATGCTTATTAGGAATGTAGTAAAATTCTGAAGGAGGAAAAAATATGTTTATTTACTTTAAAAATAAAATTTTTGCACTTTTTAAAATAGAATAATCAAATATTGTTTTTCATAAACTTAAAAATTTACTTTAGAATGCTCGTGAAACGTGTTTTTCAATGTAGATATTCAAAATATCTGAAACCTGGAGCCTGATGGCAGAGTGGCTAGCGCTTGATACCACAGGTTTCGGGGTCGAGTCTCGGCGGTGCCATGAATGTTTGTAGAGGGTTCGAAATCCACTTTAAACCGAAAGGTCGCGATCTAATAGAATCATAGAGTGTTGTATGGGTTGTGCTAATCGAGTCCGTAGCCGCTTCAAGCTACACTCAAGCTCCTAGGTAGTGCTAAATGAGTAACAGCGGTGCAGCCCTTGCTTATGATATAAAGATTAACTGAAATCCATTTTCTGAATAATTATTTTAGACATTTTCATTTAAATAAAATATTGCAATTAAGCTTTCTTTTTATTCTACACACAATAAAGATCAATTTGCAGAATTTAGAATCATCAGAATACATCCTTTTTTTTTTTTTTGAAAGAAATATTTATTCATTTATAAAAGGAAATTCTAATGAATGTTCCTCCGAGACATTATTTTTAAGATTTCAGACAGAACTTTCAGCTTCTTGTATGTCAAGGGTGGCCAACACGCAGCCCGTTTTTCCGACCCGTGAGATGTATCACACTTTTACAGAATACATTTACTAAATGCCCAAAGTAGTGAAAAACAATGTATTAAAAATACATTATGTGTGCGTGCCTCTATTCAAAAATGAACCGTAGAAATGATGAGAAAAAAATGAATTGTGATTTTAAAATGATATTCTTACAGATAAGTGACAGATATTGCCTGTTTTATTCATGACTTTACAGTTATGAGTTCGCAGAACAATTAAATTAGATATTGTTAGAATCAGAACCTGTTATATTAGATGTTCCGCGCATCTTGGAACATCTAATATAACAGGTTCTATCACACTTTTAAGCGATCATCCTTAGTTATGCACAGTTGATTGTTGATTGCAGAGCAAACCAGACTTTTAGTTGAAATTGTTAAAACTTTTGGCTCAACTTTACACACGCAAATCGGTTTTTTTTCGAAATTGAAATTGACTCATCACAAAACACATTCAAACTTAACGGACGCTAACCTGTAACACCATTTACAATGTGAAAATACCCAAATGGAAATCGATTTGCAAAAGCTAAATTTAAATCCCCAAGTATATTTTTCAACGATGAAGCACAAAAAAATAAATAAACAAATAAAATAAAAATTAAAAATAAAATACCTTGACAATTTTTAAAAATTTTTATAAATCTTGGATCTCTCAACTATTCTCATAATAATTCTTATTTTTTAAAATAAACATGAAAGGATCTTTAAAAAATTTTCTTTTAAAATCAGCGACAGTGCGAGCCATTTTTGAAAATTTCTAGTGGTTGTTTTTACTAACCAATCTCAATTACCCCATGTGATTTAAAAACCTATGCACTTCCGTTCAACCATTCATTTCTCAAAAATCCGTTAATAGTCATTTTTATACTGCTACTGTGAAGAGCCCATTTACCCTCTACACACTTCTGCCATCTGTCAGCATTCCCTGCACTACTAGCAACACTTTGAAGAGCAACGGTATAAGTGCAGTACTGAAATTAAAGTAAAATCCTTTAAAAATTCATTAGGTTAAAAGCAGATTATTTTGTATAGTTTTTTAGTTCACAATTTTTTATATAACTTTTTTTTTGTAATAATAAAACAATTATAGTAAATATTTATTTCTAAAAATAGTTTGTTCAACAAATGTACTAAGGCAATGCCAACCCAATGATCTTGCGGGCCACTTTGGAAATGCATCCTGACTCCGCGGGCTGCATATCACATTATATATCCCCCTATTATATTGAGACCCGCTATACACATTTTATCGGAGTGAAAAATGGAAACATAAGAAGTTATTTTTATTGTGTTTGTTATTATTCTTGCATGTAAAGAAAGCGTCCTTTATGTTTGAGAGTGTTTTGTGTTGGGTCCATTTCATTTTGGAAAAAACGATTCGCAGGTGTAAGTTGAAACAAAAGCGTTAACAACTTCAACTAAGAGTCCGATTTGCTCTGCTATCAACAATTCAACTGTGCGTATCTAGAAATGGTTATTGCGTCACTCATGTGAAAACGAAAGATCCATGCCAATTGGGCACCAGGTCGCCCTAATTTTACGGAGAGTTTTTACAGATGTCATTTTTTAATGCTAAGTTTTTGATGACTAATGTCTTGGTCAGGGGTGTCCAACCCAAATGATCTTGCGGACCAAACGATCTTGCACTTTGGAAATGCCTTCTAACTCCGAGGGTCGCTCATAAAATTATATATCCCCCTATTAGGTTTAGATCCACTATAGACATTTTTTTGAAGTGAAAAACTGAAATAGAATGAGTCATTATTATTGTTTTTGCTGTTATTATTGCATGTAAGCAAAGCGTCAGTTATGTTTCAGCGTGTTTTATGTTGGGTCAATTTCAATTCGGAAAAAAAAAAAAAAAACGATTAGCAGGTGTAAGTGGAACCAAAAAGTGCTAACAACATTTTGTACCAGGTTTCTCAAATGGGAAAATTTCTATTTCGTGAGGTAAGTGTTGTAAAAATCTATTTTTGATTCTGATGTTTCAAAAATGGGTTTTAATTTAATTTAATATTGTATTGTAAGTCAACCAGTTCCATTTGGAGATATTCTGAAGCCGACTCGATTTCAATATGAAAGGGAGATGAATAGATTTCAAAAAATGTTTGTATTTGTTTAATTCTAAATTTGACAACTCATTTCGACAGTTCATTTTTAATATATGGATACACACATAATGCATTTTTTTAATACATTGGTTTTCCTTACTTTGGCCATTATAAAATACATATATTTCGTAAAAGTGAAAAAGTTTCAAGGCGTGCCGCGGGTTGGCCACCCTTATACTAAGGCATTTATTTAATTTATCCCAAACGTATTCAACATTAGATTCATAAGTCATTGAAAAGTTATGAAATCAGGTTAATGGGCAAAGTGTTCGTAAAAATGTATAATCATGAAAAATGATATTTCTAAACACTCTGTCTCATCCTAATAGTAGCCAGTGAATGTATAAACGGAAATTATTTGCGAATGTAGCGCAAAATTGCGAAACCTTCCATCAAAATCAATCTTTCACGACATCTGCCATTTTTTTTTTTTCTTGACATCTTTCAATTTCTAAGTTAACCAACTTAATTATTAAGAATTATAACTATTTTTTTTTTTTTTATTTCATCCACTGATCGAAATCAGTTGTTTTATTTCACTCGAATATCAACTCATTGCATCAGTACAATAATAAAAAGAGAGTTTTCAAGCTAGAATCAAGTGGCTGTTGTCCAATTCTTGATGCATCCAAAGAAAAACGAAAATTTCAAAAGGTCCAAAACCATTGAAGTGCAACAGAATGATGAAAATTATTCTTCTGTTGAATCTTATGCTAATGTTGAATCTTTAATTATGATTCTTTGATTATGATAATGATGATTCTTTGATCATGCTAATGTGGATTCTTTGATAATTGCTAATGTTGAATCTTTGATCATGCTAATATTGTTTCTTTGATGATGATTCTTTAAAAATGATTATGCTAATATTGATTCTTTGATTATGCTCTTACTGATTCTTTGATGATGATTCTTTGATCCTGCTAATATTGATTCCTTAATGATGATCCTTTGATTGTGCTAATGTTGATTCTTTGATCATGCTTATGTTGATTCTTCGATAATGATTCTTTGATTATGATCATGTCGATTCTTTGAAATGTGAATCCAAAACTGTGGTCTTAAATGCATTGATTATGAAGAAAAATTTAACGACGTGAGGCATATTGCAAAAAAAGGCCCCATAAGATTACGCCATTGAAGTTCACACATCTACATCATTCTGAATTTTGAAAAAGGAAGATTCTCATCCTTTTTAGCCCACAAATATAGGGAAAGGAAAACCTTCACAGCCAAGGTATCTTACCTACCAGGCCCGGATTATCGCATAGATCAGAGGTGACCAACCCGCGGTCCGCCTTGAATATTCTTCCGGCCCATGAGCTTTATCGCACTTTTACAAAATATATTTACTTTATAACGGCCAAAGTAGTGATAAACCAATGTATTAAAAATACATTATGTGTGCATCCATATTAAAAATTAATTATCAAAAATCAATAATGAGAAAAAATTAACTTTAATTTTAAAGGAATATTCTTGCGAATATAGGACAGATATTGCCTGTTTTATGGTTGAGTTTACAGTTAGAAATTATGAACTCATGATGCGAGCACATCGTGGAACATCTAATATAACAGGTTCTATGTTTCACTTTAAATGACCTCGTGACGCAGTTATCCTCCTAGATACGCGCAGTGGATTGTTGATAGCAGAGCAAACCAGACTCTTAAGTTGTTAGCGCTTTTGATTCAATTGACACCTGCGAATCATTTTTCTCGAAAATGAAATTGACGCAATGCAAAACACGCTCAAACATAACGGACACTCACCTGCAACACCCATTACGATGTGCAAATACTAAAAATTAGATCGAGTTTCAAAAGCTAAGCGAAAGAGTGAAGAAACACATAACGCACTCGTAAAATACATATTTTTTGATGATTTTATTTTTTTATTTCGTTTATATTTATGTATTTCTCGTATTTCATTTTTAGTGTTGTCTATTTCTTTACAATGAGCGTTTAGTATTATTCGCAGTTATTTAGTGTTATAGTATTAGCGCAAGATCATTTGGGTTGGCCACCCCTGGTATAGACAAATGTGTAGAGCCCGATTTTTAGAAGGGCCCGGTCAAACTGTCAAGATGTGAGAATCAGATAGTTTACTTTTCTGTTGGACAACTGTATATAACAAAAAAAAAAATATATATATATTGCATTTTATGTGGTTATTGAGAATTCTAAATTGTAAAGAAAATGTGTTCCTATGCTTCTTATTGATAGTAATTCTTCCAAAATTTAGAATTTTTTTTATAGCAATAAAAATAATATTAACTTTGTGTATGCTTAACATCCTATAAATTAAAAAAAAAAAAAGTTTCTATATGATTATTGCAAATATAAAAAATCTAAAGGAAATGTGTCATTATCATTCTTCTCATTGAAAAACTTCCAATAATTTTGAATTTTTTTTAAATATATAATTTATTAATTTATAATAATATTAATTTTATAATATTTTTAAATATATATATTATTCAAATAAAACCAAAAAAAATTAAATTACTAAACAATTAATATTTGTAATATTGTTATTGTATAACAACTTTTGTTTGACATTTAATAAAATAAATTTCAATTTTTTTTTTAATTTATAAACAATTTCGAATATTGATACCTCGTTTTATAGGTCTTTTGCATAGATGTATAAGTGGGATTTATTGCTTTTTTCATTAAATTCCTACTATTAGTTCACACTCTCCCGATATATATCTTATTCAAATTTTCAATCGTTCATAAAATACTTTTTATTCATCCACTCGAGTTTTAAAAATGCATTTGAACTGCATTTGAACAATTCTTTTCTGACAATTATTATTTCCCGCTACATTATCGTTCAACAGCGCCATCTATTGGTTGGTATTTTAAACTTCCAGAAGATTTTAAAAAACGGTCCAAGTGAGGAGTTTTCACCTGCGGGGCGCGAACGATTAAAAGAGTGTTTAAAAAAAGGGGGGTAAAGTTCATCGAATCGAAAGCGGTTTAAAGCAAGTGGCATAAAAAGAAAAACTGTCTCTCTTGCTTCATTAAGTTCAGATTCCGGCAATTCAGTAAAAAAATTGAGCAAAAGCACCTTTCGTTGTCCAACCTGTGCTGCAAAAAAAAAAAAAAAAAAAAATTCGAATTATTTCGTTCAATGGATTCCCTAAGTTCAATCATGGGTATTCAGAAACAAAAAGTAATTAATTAATTAACCTTTACCAATTTAATTGAATTCTTTATTTTCTCTTTTCGGAAGGAAATCAAATTGAAGATTTTATTCAGTTTGCTTTTTATTTATTTATTTTTTGTTTCCCCTCTATAAAACGTTTTGGTTAGTAATAAAGAATGATTGACAAATTATAAATTTTTTATAAAAATTAAGAAAATTAAAAAGCCCCAAAGCAGAAATAAACAAACACAAATTATTTTTGGGATAGACGACGATAAGCAATCAATTTTTACAGAAAATTCTTTTTTTTTTAAGTTTATGCGATTGACAAATATTTACGAAGCTGGGGTAAAGCGTATACTTTGAGAGCTGCTTTTTTTTTTTTTTTATTTTCTCCGCTATATCTAGGACTCTTCTAACTAAAGCAGGGGTGGCCAACCCGCGGCTCGACTTGAATATTTTTCCTGCCCTCTGAGATTTATCCCACTTTTACAAAATATATTTATTTTATAATGGCCAAAGTAGTAAAAACAATGTATTGAAAAAATACATTACATTTGCATCCCTCTATGCAAAAATGAACTGTCGAAATGAAGAGAAAAAATTATCTTTTAAAATAATATTCTTAAATTGTTTCTTCTGCGAATTTATGAAGCGCGCGCATCTTGGAACATCTAATATAAAATGTTCAAGGTTTCCCTCTAAGTGACCTCAGTGACACAGTGACTATCCCTAGACACGCACAGTTGATTGTTGTTAGCAGAGCAAACCAGACTCTCAGTTTCAAGCTGTTAGCGCTTTTAGTTCAACTTACACCCGCGAATCGTTTTTTTTTTTTTTTTTTTTTCCCAAAAATGAAATTGGCCCAACACAAAACACATTCAAACATAACGGACGCAACCGGCCAGTAGGCAGACGACTTTGTCACACCACGGGTTAGTTGCGTCATTGAAAAAAGAAGTTATAACAGAGCTCTCTAACAACAGAGGTTTCAGGTTCGAATCCTGGCATAGAGGTTTGTGAGTGGTTTCGGGATCCACGTTAAACTGTAGGTCTCGGTCTAGTTAACCTGGAAGTGTGCAAAATCTGACCATACAGTTACAAAACCAAACAATGAAAAATTAAAACATTCTTCTTAATGTTAAAAAATTAATAAATGTTTTAATATTGATTCGATTTTTGTAATACTCCATCATTAATCTAATTAGTTCAATGGTTTTAGGTTTGGTTTTGGTTTGTTGCTCTGCGGTCATTTTTTGCACACTCTAGGCCAGGGGTCGGCAACCTGCGGCTCGCGAGAGCCGCATGCGGCTCTTTGGATGTGAAACTGTGGCTCTTTAGTTGCATACGCAAATATTATTTATTTTATCAAAAAAAAAAACATTTTAAAATCGTTCTGAATCGATTAACAAGGAATCTGAAGTACTGTTTCGTGATTTTAAAAACAAACCAGAAATCTTGAAAAAAATGAAAGATTGTGTTCTATCCGCTAAAACAGTACAAGATAGAATAGCTAAAATATCTTCAAATGTAACATATCTGCAGGTGGAAGATACTCAACTTTCTTCTGCCATATCACTGGCTGTAGATGAGTCTTGCGACATAAAAGACACGGTACAAGTTGCCCTTTTTGTCAGGTATATGTCCTCCCAAGGTCCAAAAGAAGAACTTCTAGGATTGCTACCGCTCGGGACAAACTAGACGGGAAGATATAGCGAATGCCGTGCAAAATGCCTTGAAGACAATAAGATCGATTTAAATAAAATCGTTTCAATAGCAACTGATGGAGCCAGAAGTATGACAGGAAAAAAAAAGGGCAACAACGATTCTTCACAGCAAAATAAACTACGAAATTCTTACGTTTCATTACATAATACACCAAGAAACGCGTTGTGCCCAAACATTTCTGGGCGAAATAGTTGAGGTCGTGAATTTGGTAATCAAGATTGTTAACAGCATCTTGTCAAAAGCACTCTACCATCGTCAGTTTAAAAGAATTCTTAAGCGAAATGGAGACTCAGTATTCCGACCTCCTTCTTCCAAAGGTAAGGTGTTGAAACGTTTTGCTTTTGTGCTTGAATGAAATAAATACATTCCTAAATAAAAAAAAGGCATTAATCACCCTGAGTTAGAGAACGGCAAATGGTTGCTTTTGGTGGATATTACAGCGAAATTAAATGAGCTGAATCTAAAAACTACAAGGAAAAGGAAACCCAGACTATGTTTTGGTAGAAGAATTGGTTTGTTTTGAAGAAAAATTAGTTCTTTTTGCAGAAGATATTCAGAGCGCTATATTGCTTCATTTTCAATTTCTAAAAGCAATATCGGGATAAAACTAGTGCAAGTGTTGACACGAGGTACTTCAGCACAGTTATAAAAAAATTAAAGATGAATTTGCTGATAGATTTGAGCAATTCAAAAACAACAAAACCACTCTAGCATTCATAGTAAATCCTCTCAATACAAATAGTAACGAAATCCACATTGAGCCATTTGGAATTGATACTGATCTCTGGAAATGCAATTGATCGATTTAAAAAGTAAAGCTTTGTGGAGTGGAAAATTTACAGAGTTGAAAAGCAAGTTGGAAGAGTTGGAAGTCCAGAAATGTATGTACGTAACGCAACAAAAGTGGACAACTTTAAAAGAAATGCCACGAGTTGAGGCACTTATATTCGACACATGGAATAGTCTTCCAGATTGCCACAGTGAGGTGAAGAAGTTGGCATTTGAGTGCTGACTATCTTCGGACCGAGATATTCATGCGAGCAAGCGTTCTCTCGCATGAATATAATTAAATGTAAAGTAAGAAGTCAACTAACAAATGAAAATTTAGAGTCGTGTTTGAAACTTGAAAATTTGTCAATGCTGAATTTGTTTGCTCAAATGTATGTTATTGTTTTTTTTTATTTTAAGTACAAATAACATTGTTTAGTAAAGTTTAGATTTTCTACTTGAATAACCATGCAAAGCCATCGCTCCTATTGAATTTGTTTGTCAATTGTTTGTTATTGAAGTACAAGTTAGTGTTGTAAGTAAACGTTTAATTGTTTTTTATTTTTACTTAAATAATAAGTAATTATCTAATAATGAATAAATAGAATGATATAATGAATAAATAGATATGTTTTCTTATGAATAAATAGATTAGTTTTTTTTTTTTTTTTTATCAAAAAACTCTATTTATGCAGTACTAACAGGGGGCTAGTATTATTAAATCGGCGCTACTAGTATTAAATCCATATGATTTTTAGTTAGCCCTGACCTTCAAAAGACACGTGTATAAATTTGACAGCTGTTGCACTATTAGTATGTGAGTTATAGCATTTTAGAGAAGCAACTTTAGTTAGTTTGAAAAAAAATGGATAAAAAGGAATTTCATGTGTTAATAAAGCATTGCTTTTTGGCGAAAAAATACTATTGAAGCCAAGGCTTGGCTTGATAAACATTATTCGGACTTTGTATCAGAAAAATCAACCGTAGAAGTGGTTTGCTAAATTTAAACTAGGCGGAATGAGCACCGAGGATGATGCACGCAGTGGACGCCCCAAAGAGGCTGTTACCGACGAAAACATCAAAAGTCCACAAAACAATTTCTGATAACTGTAAAGTGAAGTTGATTGAGATAGCTGAGACCCTAAAGATATCAAAGGAACATGTTGGACATATCGTGAATGAATATTTGGATATGCAAAAAGCTCTGTTCAAAGTGGGTGCAACGCGAGCTCACAATCGACCAAAAACAACAGCCAATTGAGGATTCTAAGCAGTGTTTGGAGCTGTTCAATCGTAATAAACCCGAATTCTTGCGTCGATATGTGACAATGGATTAAACATGGCTCCATCATTTCACACCGAGTCCAATCGACAGTCAGCCGAGTAGACTGCACGTGATGAACACTAAAAATGCTATAACTTCATTAAAAATGCTATAACTCACATACTAATAGCGCAACAGCTATCAAAGTTATACACGTGTCTTTTGAAGGTTAGGGCTAACTAAAAATCATACAGATTTAATACTAGTAGCGCCATCTATGTGTCAGCCTATGAACTTTTCAGTCCACCTGTTATTTATTGTTGGCAAAGAAAAAAATTTGTGGCTCTTTAAAACTTTGTAAATTGCCATTTTTGGCTCTTCCGACTCAAAGGTTGCCGACCCCTGCTCTAGGCTAATTAGACCGGGACCTACAGACCAACCGATCTGCAAAAGCTAAGTGAAAGAGTGGGAAAACAAATATCGCACTAGTAAAGTAAATGTTTTTTAACGATTTCATTTTGTTTTGTTTCGTTTATATTTATATATATTTTATATTTCATTTTTTAATGTTATATATGTCTTTAAAATGTGCGTTCAGTGTCATTATTATTATATTATCCATGTTTACATGTAAGAATAATAGTATGTACAATAATAATAACTCATTATGTTTCAATTTTTTATGGCAAAAAAATCTCTATAGTGGGTCTAAATCTAATAGAGGGATTGTATAATTTTATATACAGCCGCGAAGTTAGGATACATTTCCAAAGTGGCCTGCAAGATCATTTGGGTTGGCCACTCCTGTGTTTAACTTTAAGATGATTTAAGCGAAATATAATAAGATATCATATGGTTGCAATTACGGAAGGAATTAAATGATAAAAAATAAATTGTCAAAATAAATCTCCATTCAAATACTATAGATAAATATTTGCCAAATAAAGAAATATAAATAAAAAGGTCTCGTAATAAAAATACTCGGCTTTTATTTTAATAAAAAAACTTACTTAATTTTAAACGAGCACTATATGCTTAAACAAAAGTGAACGATTTATTCCATTCATTATTTAAAAAATATATTCTTCATTTAAAATATTACCATTTTACTATGAGGCTCAACATATAATAACTAAATAGCTAAATAAATTACCGCAATACAGTAAACATATTCCGTAACACAACTAAATAAATTTCTATTACATATTTTGTAGCGTAGTTAAGCATAATTCCCGAAGTTATTTAGTAATATAACTAAATGTATTTTCGCTACATATTTTGTAGAATAATTTAATATATTTGCTCATCACAGCTAAACATATTTGCGTAAAATAGCTGAACGTAATTCGAAACAAATTCGTAACACAGCTAAATATTCATCCGAGACATATTTCGCAGCATAGCTAAACATATTTCGCAACATATACTCCGTAACATAGCTAAACATAGTTCCGAAACCTATTCTGTAACAAAACTAAATAAATTTCCCTTACATATCGAGCAGCATAGCTAAACATAGTTCCGGAACATATTCCGTAGCATAGCTAAATATAGCTTCTCTGTTTACTTCGTAATATAATTAAACATATTTGAGCAAAACTGCTAAACTTTTTCGTAACATAGCTAAGCATATTTCAGTAACATATCTAAACAGGCCTCCAAAACATATTCCATAAAAAATAGCTAATAATTAAACATATTTGCGCAACACAGCTAAACATAGTTCTGAAACATATTATGTAACATTGTTAAATGTATTTCCGATATACTTATTTCGCAACATAGCCGAACATATTTTCGTAAAACAGCTCACTTAAAAATTTTTTTACAAATTAGGCATTGAACGCAAACAGAAATGCATCATTGTCTGTTCTAATTTTTGTATTGAAATGCATGCAGATTCCTTTTCAACAATTCATTTGCGGCAGATACTATTCTCGCTTCAACAGTCCTCAGCAATTGCATAATTGCAACTCTCTGCAAATGTATACGCAAACAATAAAAGAAGAACAACATCGACTAACTGTAGTAAATATAAAGTTATTAAGGTTTTTGTGACGAAGCTCATCAGTCGAGAGATGGGCTTAAAAAGTCACAGCTCGCTATGAGCAGCGGTCACGAGGGCAACGGTAAATGAACGGGAAACAAGTAACATAAAAAAAAAAAATTTAAGTCAATTCCTACTTTTTTTTTCACTCTATTGCAGAAAGTCCTTTGTAAATAATTTCCATTCGTTTTTTCAAGTTTATCTGGCGCCATCTATTGGTAGATACAGGCAACTTAAATCTAAAAAAAAAACTACAATGAATTAATTAAATTTAATGAATGAATTCATATTTGAACTAACTGTATTAGCATCCAGTGTCATCCACTACAAGTTCAAAAAAATGCATTTGAACTGGAGTGGAGGAATGAAAAAAGTGTTTTTATGAACGATTGGAAATGTGAACAAGATATATATATAGAGAGAGGTGAGCTAATAGAAGGAATTGAAAAAGACAGCTTTTTGTGTGGATGCACGTGTTTTCTCATGACAATGGAGTTAATTGAAGAGATGCGGAAACACGAATTGTTTACCGCCATTCTCAACAATGCATCTTTGCGCCCGCTTAGTATTTGATTTCCAAGAACAATGAGGCCGCATTTCGCAAAACACTCTTTTGCGCCTGATTTCCGAAAGAAAATTCCTTTTGATTGTGGTACTTGGAGATATTGAAGCAGTTTTCCTGAAGCCGCCTTGCTTTAAACAAGGTGTTTAATTCTGATGTTTGTTCTTTTCTTTGTGGTATTTCTCTAAATGTACATTTTTAACAATATATTTAATTGAGATTAAAAAAAAAAAAAGTCAAGAAATATTTGAACACACACCTGCTTTCACCAATATTATTTCATTTTTTTCTCCCACAAGAGTTCATCTTTCAATAAATGCTTTATCCTATGAATTGGCTTGAATGAAAAGAAAAAGGATTGAAAATTTTCCCAATTAAAAATTTTTATAAAAAAACCCGTCGGATAAAAACATAGTTAAACATAACTAAACATATTCTGTAACATAGCTAAACATAGTCCCGAAAGATATTCTGTAACATAGCTAAACATAGTTCCGAAAGATATTCTGTAACATAGCTAAATAAATTTCCATTACATATTGGACAGCATAGATAAACATAGTTCCGAAACATATTCCGTAACATAGTTAAATATATAGTTCGCTATATATTTCTAAATATAATTACATAGATTTGCGCAAAACTGTTAAACATATTTCGTAACATAGCTAAGCATATTTCAGTAACATATCTAAACATACTTCCGAAACATTTTCCGTAAAATACCTAAACATATTTACATTCAACATTTCGCAACGTAATAAAACAAATTAATATAATTGAACATATTTGCTCAACACAGTTAAACATAGTTCTGAAACATATTGCGTAACATTGATAAATATATCGTTACATATTTCGCAACACAGCTAAACCTATTTTCTTAAAACAGCTCACTTAATCAGTTTTTATTATAAATTAGCCATTGAATGCAAACAAAAAATGCATAACAGTCCGTTCTAATTTTATATTGAAATGCATGCAAATTACTTTTTTAACCATTCATTTGCGGCAGATACTGTTCTCACTTCAACAGCTCCGAAGCCATTCCATAATAGCAACTCTCTGTAATCAAACAATAAAAGAAGAACAATATTGACTGGCTGTAGTAAATACAAAGTTATTAAGGTTTTGTGACGAAGGTCGTCAGCAGAGATGGACTTAAAAAATCCTCAGCTCGCTCTGAACAGCGGTCACTAGGGCAAAGGTAAATGAACAGGAAACAAGTAATATAAAAAATAAAATAATTAAGTACTAAGTAAATAATTTTAATTCATTTTATTAAGTTTATTTGGCGCCATCTATTGGTAGATATATGCAACTTAAATCTAAAAAAATAAAATTAATGAAATAAATTTAATTACTGAATTAATATTTGAAAAACTGTATTCACATCCAGTGTCATCCACTACAAGTTTAAAATGAAAATGTATTTGAACTGGAGTGGATGAATAGAAAATATTTCATGAACGATTGAAAGGTGGAACAAGATATATATAGGGAGAGTGTGAGATAATAGAAGGAATTGAAAAAAAGAGAGTTTTTGTGTTAGTGCATGTGTTTTTCCATGGCAATGGAGTTAATTGAAAAGATACTGAAACACGAATTGTTTACCACCGTTCTGAACAGTGCATCTTGCGCCCGATTATTATTGATTTCCAAGAACAATAAGGCCGCATTTCGAACACTCTTTGCGTCTGATTTTCCAAAGAAAATTCCTCTTGGTTGTACTTGTAGACACTGGAAGCAGTTTTCCTGAAGCCACCTTAGTTTAAGTAGAATATTTAATTCAGTTGTTTGTTCTTTTTTGTTATGTTTCTCTAAATGTACATTTTTTAAAAAACGAATATAACGAAGATTAGAAAAGAGTCAATAAATACCTGAACACACATCCGCTTTCACTAATAGTATTTCATTTTTTTTCCCTCAAGAGTTCATCTTTAAATAAATGAATCCACTTTAAACAGTAGGTCCCGGTCTAATACGATCGTAGAGCGTTGCGGGGGTAGTGTTACTCCGTCTCCGTAGCTTATATCTCAAGCTAACACCTCCTGGGTAGTGCCAAGTGAGTAAAATCGGTGCAGCCTTAGCTTATGGCATAAAGACAACTGTCTATGTATTGCCCGCTTCATTAGGAAATATAAAATAACTAGAACTAAAATAATAAATACCTTATAAATGGTAATGATTGTGTTTAAATCTATTATACTGTATGATTCTTCGATGTTCTGGAGTATTATTAAAAAAATTTCAAAGTTAAAATGAGATTTTCGATCCGAAAATGAGCCGCATTTCGAACACTCTTGTAAGAAACACTTTGTACACGAACACTTTGTGAAGAAAATTCCTTTTGGTTGTACTTCGCGACACTGAAGCAGTTTTCCCCTGCAGTCACCTTGGTTTAAATAGAGCATGCTGTTTTTTTGTGATGTTTCTCTAAATGTATATTTTAAAAATATATAACTAGGATTAAAAAAAAGAGTCAATAAATACCTGGATAAAGATCTGCTTTCACCAATATTAATTCCATTTTTTTCCTCAAGATTTCCTCTTTCGATAAATGCTTTATCTTATGAATTGGCAGGGAAAGAGTAAGGTGCCTATTGAGTAACAGTCTTTCAGGTAGCCCCATTGACTCTTTAATCTAGTTATATTTTTAAAATACTACAGCATCTAAAAAAACAGCTGACAGGTGACTGCAGAAATAATCGCAAGAATTTCTTCTGAGTGACCGTGGCCACCACAAATCAGCCTCGGATCGAAAAAATCTCATTTTAACACCTGAGAAATTATGTGCTCAGACATCGAAGAATCATACAGTATAATAATTTAAAACACAATCATTACCGACCGTGTTGACCAGTGACTATGACATGAACGGGCAACCCCATAGGCAGTTGTCTTATGCCATAGCCTCACTTGGCACCCAGGGTGCAGTGTAGAGGTCAACTACGGAGCAGATGTACTACCCCCACAGCGCTACACATAAACATTAGCATTCGGAACCCCTATTTAAAGTGGATTCATTTATTTAGATGAACTCATGAGGAAAAATGGCTCTCTGGATGATATGTTCAGTATTGACTCTAATCTTCGTTATATTAGGGCCACACCAAAAAAATATTTAAGAGAGGCTTTATAACAAAAAAAGACAAACAACTAATTAAATACTAAGGTGGCTCAGAAAACTGCTCATTACAAAGCCGCAACAGGAAATCAGCATAAAATGAAATACGGCACTGTTGGAAATCAATGTCAGGCACAAGATGCACTGTTCAGACTGATGACAAGCTAATTAGATAATATGTAGCAGTGCTGCCAATGAAGCTACATTACTAACACCTCTCTTTCAATTCCTTCAAACCATCTCACACTCTCCCTATATATCTTGTTCCACCTTTCAATCGTTTCTATTCATCCTCCCAGTTCAAATACGGCCTGCATTTTAAGCACCGACAGTGACTGACACTGAATGTGAGCTCTACAGTTTTCAAATATTAATTCAGTAATTAAATTATTTCATTAATTATTTGGAGCTAGTGCCACAATAGATGACGCCAAACAAATAGGTGAAGATTAAGTGATGCTTAATTATTTTATTTTTATATTGCGGGTACAACGCTGTGAGCTGGCAGTTTTAAGTCCATCTCCGCTGACGACTCGTCACAAACAACCAACTGAGTACTACGGCCGGTCAGCATTATTCTTCTTTGACAGAGAGAGTTATATAGTGGCTGACCAACAGAGTATCTACCGCAAATGAAATAGTTAAAAACAATTTGCATCATTCAATAAAATTAGAACGGAACTGATATACGACCCTGTTTACGTCAATGGCTAATTTACTAATAAAAACTGTTAAGTGAGCTGTTTAGAAATAGGTTTAACTGTGTTACGAAATATGATATGACTATCAATGTATGTTTCAGGAATATGTTTAACTGTGTTGGCAAATATGTTCAATTATATTATTTGCTTTTAATACATGCCCAGTATTGAATGTAAATATGTTTAGGTATTTTACGGAAAATGTTTCAGGCTATGTTAGGTATGTTACTGAATATGCGCTGTTACGAAAATATATTTAATACACAAATATTATGTTTTAGAAATATATAGCGAACTATATGTTTAACATGTTACAGGTATGTTTCAGGGCTATGTTGTATGCTGTCCAGATATAGCTGTGGAAATTTGGCCCCCAGCTTTAGCCCACAGAGATATCTTCGGAACTGCTGTTTAGCATATTTTGGGGCTATCTTTCGGGACTTAACGATGTTGTATGTTACAGGAGTAGTTATGTTGTATGTTTATCCGGCAGGTTGGGGTACAGTAGGAAAATTTTCAATCCTTTTCTTCATTCAAGCAATTCATAGGATAAAGCGACTGTGAAAGATGAACACTTGTGAGAGAAAAATGAAGTAATATTGAGTGGCAGGTGATGTGTTCAAGTATTTCTTGACTCTTTTAATCTCAATTAAGCATATTGAAAATGTACATTTAAGAAGGAAATACCAAGAAAGAACAAACATCAAATTAAACACCTTGTTTGCAAAAGGCACTTCAAACTGCTTCAATATCTCAAAGTACACAATCAAAAGAATTTCGGAAATCAGAGCTGCAGTACGGCCTCATTGTTGAAATCAAGCTAGCGAGGCTTTGTATTGTTAGTAATGACAAGCTGTGTTTCATCTCTCAGTGCTCCATTGTGTGCACGTGCATCCACACAAAAAGCATTAACAATTTCAGCCTGGCCAGCTCCTCTCTCTCTATATATATCTTGTTACATTTCAATCGTTCATACTCATTCTCCACTCCAGTTCAAATG
>BPLR01000139.1:0-48236 GCA_021605095.1 Caerostris extrusa | reverse complement strand
TTATATATGCTTTATAATAACAAGTATAAAATATTTTTGAAAATAAATGTGTGATTGTTTACAAATATCGTAATAAATCTTCTGTTGCTTAAAAGTAAATACCTGACATTATCAGTTTTCTTGAATACATAAAAGTAGCTTTTTTTTTTGCAGTTGATATCTCTTGCATTGTGCTTGCTTGTGCTTGCACATATTGTTTCTTCCTAAATGCATTCATTTTGTTACACTTGTATAAAGTGTATTTGTCAACTTCTTTATCTTCATACTTTTTAATAAATCGAAACCTCAAGGTATGCAATAATAGACAGTTCTTGAAATTATGGCATTGTCATTTATACTCATAAGAGAAGCAATTTTTAAAAACAAAAATCATGTAAAAGTTCAGTATATTGTGAAATATTTCGAAATTGTATTTTTAATAATATTATGGTGGGCAGAATGAGTTTCTGCCTGATAAGAAAAAACATTTTTAATTAATTATTTATTTGTATTTATGTGTGTTTATTTGCAATCTTTGTCCTCATCAAGATTAATGCATTTTCATGTCGGTGCTCTAATTTAATAATGCCATTTTTGTAGCAATTGGCCAGAGCATCTTAAAATATTCATCTACTATTGTGTCCAAAAGTAAGTCAATTTACAATTTAAAATTCCAGTGCTTGCTTTGTGATTTCCTTTTTTTTCTTTTCTTAGGTTGTTCTTTGTCACTTTGACCTCTGTGTGTGAAGGTGACGTCAAATATTCATTGGTGTTTGAGTAGAGACTTGGCTTGACCGGAAATACAAAAACTGATTCAGTGTTTTGAAATGTCTGAATAAGAGATTGAGGAGCAAGAACTTTATTTTTTTGCATTAAATTTTGTTTTTAGGAAACAAGGAGAGGGTAATGTTGCAGAAGGCATTCTGAGTAGAGCATTCTCATATCAGGAAAGAAATGTTTAGAAGTGATATAAACAGTTCAAAAGGCGGCAGAAACGCGTTGAGGGACGAAGAGAGCCCTCGTCAGGCCACGGGCCATCAGCTTCGACGAAGCTCACGTCAAAAATTAAATAGTCGGTGCTTGCAAACTCGTCGATTTACAATTAAGAGACCTTGCTGATGATGTTGGAATTTCAAAAGGGCATCAGTCAATTCCATTTGGGCCTCAAAAGCACGTCCAAATCTCGATTTGCTATCGAAAACACTGAATGCTAGCCAGCTCACACTGCATTATGATTCTTCGCGACGTTTTCTCGCCAAATGGAAACGCGTATCTGTTCCTGCAACCACCGTATTCACAACGCGCGATCTTCTGCCTATTCCCTGAGCTGCAAAAAGGCGCTACTCCGGGCACCATTTTAGGAGTCGATTGAAGAAGATTCAACGTGAATCGCCGCATGCTTTTTGAATTCGTCCCTGCCGATGAGTTTTTAGCATGTATTGAGGGATTGGAGGGAAAAAAAATTGGCTTAAGTGCATGAGTTTGATTACTTTAGAGCGATGAGATAATAAAAGAAGAAATAAAAGAGTTTTTAGAAAAACATTGAAGTGTGCTCATAATTTTTGGGCGTGGTACATCATTAATCACCTCCTCGCAAAATTGTCCACCAAAGTCTGTTTGGGTTAGGGGAGGAGATGGTTATGAATCTCTAGGTGATAAGGCGGATGAGCAATCAATTCGAACTTTATTTTCTGGTTTCCCAATGAGTTGCCTTACGATTAACAGATGCAGCGGCATTGTCATGATGAAGCAATATTTTTCACGTAGATGTGGTCGCTTTATCTTTTGCTTTCATGTGCACTGCAATAAGTGGGTAGTAGTATTCACCATTGATATTTTTACCTTTTTCAAGTTAATCAGTGAATATAATTCCTCGGCTCCCACAAAAGACGTCATAACGTTTTTAGCTGCTGGTTGGTCGTTTAGTCTTTGTCTATTGTTTTGAGTGTTGTTTACTTTCAGGAGTACAATGGTGAATCAAATTTCATCCATAAGTTATGAATAATCTACACAAAAATTGACTGAGTTTCAGCTTATCGAGAGAGCTAAATTCCAGTTGAATTAGTTTTTCCTATTGAATTTTTTTCAATATAAATTTATTATTTTTAAAATATTTGATTAAAATTCATACACGTCAGTTTAATGTTTTCAAATGTCAATGTATTGTGAACGTTGGTGTTTATAACTACTGTAAATAATATAGTCTCCAAATAAAAAACGCACATCCTCAATGAACTGTAGTACAGCTGTTTAATTTAAAAACGTCATTTTTACACTTCTGCTTGTTAAAGTAAGTTTCTCGCACCGCAACTTCACGTGGAAGTCATAATTCCTCTGCCACCAGTTTACATTTCCATCTCTTTGAGATCACTGACGCTCGTGGTGTCACTTATATTCATACAGCAACAAACACGTTTAAAATATTTTTGCTATAGATAATGAGGAAGTTGAATGAAGAGAGTAAGAAGAGAAGAGATTGGGCTACTGAATAACTGACTAAAGTTTCTTAAGATACCAATGAAAAGTACACCAACTTACTTGTTGATACCGTATGCTATCCACTTCATCACAGAGGTAATAAAATTATTGTTTGGTAAACTAATGCATTATTAAGTTTTCTTGAATACTTCTCGATGTAATCTTATGTAATCGTTCTAAAAGATATCTTGTTGGAACTTATTTTCGATTTTCTTTGGCGGTTTGTACACGAATGATTTCTCTAGCTGTTTGAACATGCTTTTCATTTTTGCTAATTTACGCTAATCCACGCGATGTCGTTGTGAATCTTGAATTGCTGTTGGTAGTCAATCTTTCGTGTCTCTATTTTAAAAGTTTAATCATCAAAAATGTTGGTCTATTTTGACTTTACCTATCTTTTTCACTTACCTGCTGCTCATATCTTCCTTACATGCAATACTTACACATGACATTTTTACATCAAATTCCATTATCACATCTGCTTGTTTCGATTCCTTCCACCTGACTGCACATTTTTGCCACAAAGTTTAGAGACATATATATATAATTTTATTTATTCGATATCTATGATATGCTCATTGACTGTGCTTTTAAAAAAGCTTATTGTAACTGTTGTTTTTTGTTATCTTATGTTCTTTTACTTCCCTTGGTTTTTGTCCTTTACATATGCAGGCGCGCACATGTGTGTGCATGAGTATATAACACAAAATGCTTCCTCCCATTTAAAATTTAATGGAAAAACGACAAATTATTATTTTTATCTGTATTTGAATATCTTCAGTCTTTTTTTTAAGCCATATGGATAATTTTCAATATTTTGGATGGCCCAGATATTTCATTAACAGTAAGTCAGATAATGGAATCCAAAACATTACAAAATTTTCTTTGGAAATGAAATGGTTTTTTTTTTTTTATTTTCATTAATTTTTATATGTAAATATTTTATTAATATTTTTTAATTTTTATGTATAAATTCCATACCAACATGCATCTGCATTAACAAGAAAGCTTCGACAAGCTTCGTGAAATGAAAAAGCAGACTTTTTTTATTAAACCTTTTTTTCTTTTAATGTACGTTAGTTTGTTTTACCTACAACTATTTCTAGTTTTCACTAGCAATCATTTTATATTTAACTGCACCTCTACTTTCACTTGTTTCTTCTTTCCTTCATTTAATAAGAGTTTATATATTTTAGCAAATTTTACTTTGTATTAAAGGATTCAAAAGCTAATTAAGGTTTTAAAAATCCGTATTCCATGGACTAATGTACATACAACAACAAAAGAAGCAGAAACTCAAAAAATATATAGTTTTCCTGGAAACTTAAAAAGAATAAACAAATGATTTCAATGAAGCCCAATGACTAGCGCTGTATATGTTAGCAAAAAAACGTTTTATCATAACAAATCGCCCGACTCATATCTATATGGCAGATATAGTGCACGAGAGCTCTGGCTCAATGTTGTAATCCTCGCATTTTGAAATGAGGAGGCTATATGCCGATTTTGACAGCTTTTATAAGCATCTTGTATCGACAATCAATCTATCTGATAAGTGTTCGTATGTTTTCTCACACGTGGGCAGTTATTTCTGGATGTTCTACCCTAATTCAATGTTCTATCCCCAACACCGTCAGTGGACTGTTCATGGCGTACATAAAAAGAAACGAGATTCATGCATGTACAAAAAATCTATTTAATGCTACAATATCAGCCCTCATTCATTAAAAATGCCTGAAGCTGTGATACAATATTGTAAACATGTCAATGAAACACGGAAAGATTTTATGCATACAGAATCGCCGAACATTGTATGAGTAATTTTAGCCATTATGGTAGATTTGTGACTTCAAATAACTTCACATTCAATATAATTAGAAGAATTGAGGACTAATGACCCGGAACATCATGCATTGCTGCTGAGCGTAGGATTCCCAATTAAAATTATGCGCTTGAAATCTTTGCTTTAGTCTATCTGAGCAGTTTACATCCTCCCCTCCTACTCGAGCTTAGCAGAAGGACTTTGGGGCCTATATATTTAACGTACCCATCTTCAATATAGTTAAATGAGTTTTAAATCCGTGCATTATTTCCTAAAGCCAATGAGCAATCCACCAGGTTGCTGCGACACCCTTTAGTTTCAAATAGAAGAAATTGTTTCAAATATGTCTTTGCTTTTTTTTTTTTTTTTTATCCAAATGGCCAACTAAGCTGCATTAAACAAGGAGTAAGAAATTATTTTGATATAATTTAGCTATTATGAACTTTTTATTATTTCCCATATTCTTCTTCATTGGCGCAACAGCCCCATAGTGAGCCAGGCCTAGAGGGGAGATCTTTTCTTTTTACGGAATAGGGTTGTCAGACCTACGACCAATGCTCTACAGTCATATTAAACCGGGACTTAAAGTGGATCGTGAACCACTACAAATATCCATGGCACCGCCAGGTCTCAAACGGAAACCTGTGGCACCGAGAGCCAGAGCTCTAGTCACTCTGCTATTAGGCCCTCAAAAATGTTTTCCAGCAGTTGATGAGCAATAATTCAGCCCGAAACTTAGATCTTAAGCTTCTAGCCTAACAGTCTACCGACCGAGCTATACGGGATCATTTCCCATATTACTTTACATGATATTATTACTTTCTTGTATGCTTAATTTCTATAAAGGTTATTTAAGGGGGAAAGGTGCTAAATAGTTATATAGTTAAACATCTTACTTCTTTATTCCCTTTTTTCTGTAATTCGAAAATAACTGCAAAAAAAGTAACAAATAATGAATGTAACTAATGAAAATTAATGTTTTTAAAACCACTCTACGATAAGTATTGATTAAAGTTGTTTTTCTGGTACTATTGCAGTAAAATAACAATAAAAATTTTATTCGGTGCACTTTTTATTTTGTTACTTTTTCTTTCAAAATTAATTCAATTCAAATGTCGGGTTTTAAAAAATTAGTAATTTTTAAGTTTTTATACAGGGCAATCATATGAAGTTACAACTTATATAGGCAATCTTCTAAAAACATTTTTAAGAAAGCTTATAACTCTTTGTTTATGCAAATAACAAAAATTTAATTTGGAATAAATACATGGAATAGTTGCATATTAATGCAATTTTTCTTCCGGTTCTAATTCTCTTTCCCATTAAAAAATTAGGTCATGTTTAGAATCTTAACTCAGGTTAATGTGGTTTATCAGTTTGAATCACAGCTGCTTGTACAAATTGTCTCAAGCCACTTGAAACTTTGCCAACAATTGGGTGCGTGATTTGCAATCTTTCTATGAGATCGCAATACTAGAAATTCATTTAGATCTCTGTGGTTTTTTTTTTTTTTTTTTTAAGATCCTATGTTCCCGAATTGATATTTTTTCAGGAAACGGGTTAATGCCATTTAAGGATTCCAAGTCATTGATTTAATAGAATATTTGTCAAAGCTATGTAGAAGAAATGATTGGATTAAAACAAACCTTTGATCCGGAAGTGTCAAAATGGCGCTCTCAAAAATAAAACAGTTTTAAGTAAATGATAATTAACTCTTTTTATTGAGGAACAGGCAAAAATTGAGGCTCGATAGTTAAATATAGAATTTTACTACACGTTCTGGAGTTATCGGGTTTTATTGTTTTGAAAACTTTCAGAGAGATAATAAGTGATCGATAAGAAATCAGTGCGATGTGTGAATTGATTTGGGACAGCCATGTGTCTCACCTGTCAATATCAATGTTATCTCCTCATCATTCATAATTTGTTAATCTGAAAAAGTTTATTAAAAGCGGAATCAAAACAATTGGGATCAACAAGCAAAAATTGTGTAACATTCCGCCTACTTCTGTCATATTGTGCGTCTGTGTTTTATCGACTTCATTTCGGTAAAGTAATCGACTATATGTTTAGATTAGGCAAGACTAACATTTAATCTTCATTGGGCTGCATTTGAAAGAAAAAGTTAGAAATATTTCTAGTTTAACGATAAGCAAAATTGTTAGAAAAATTGACAGTTTAAGATATCCATCCTGATAAACGAAGTGAAATGGGGTTGCATAATAATCTTTAAATTTTTTTTTTTTTTTAGATGGGTCAATATTTTACTTTATTTTTTAATTTTGGATCAGGTCATTAAGTTTTATTTATTGAAATAAAAAAAATATCTTAGAAAATAAGAAAATGCAAAAGTAATATAAAACTTAAATAAAATTGAAATTTTATTAATTGTATTACTTTTCGTATATTGCCATATAGTTCAAGTTTCAAAGATAAATATCTTGAATACTATATACACTATTCATCATGCAAATTTTTGAATATTACGAAATATTAAGCATTGCTACATGAAAATTTCACAATCTTTAAAAATGGCATAGATTTGCAAATGTTTAAAAAAATCAACTATATGCAACAGATTATTGTTTATTCAGAAACAAATATGCCATCACAACAAAAAATAAAGGCAGTTATACGACAAGCATATTATCTATGAGGCGATTAATTGTTGTCTGATGAAATGATTAATTAATTGAGCAACCGCGTTTTGTCATTGGTACGTCAATTTGGGCCATGAAGTATCTCTACAACAAAGTCCCTCATGTCTTTAACCGGAGGAAGGTTGAACGAGGTTGCCAGACATGGAAGAATGTTAAATCCCTCAGACTGGTGAAAGACAACTGTATGACGTGTGGAGATGCATGTCTTTCTGCTTGCACCAATAGCAGAATTACAAACCTCACAATTCATGAAACTTGTACCTTTTAGGATGTTAATTAAATATGATGTAATGCTAAAGCATATTACTTGGTATAATGGTATAATAGGACTTTTATAATTCTTTACAGAAAACAATTGCATGATAGATGCCCTCGCCTCGAACATTTGCCCAATATGTAGAGCTGGAACAATGAATTCAGAACATCTTTTGAAATGTCCAGGACTGAACAGGGAAGCTCAGCACAAAGGAGAAGTTTTACAATTGTATTGGAAAGCCAGAAGTCTCATGGACTAAAATAAAGTGCCTACCCCATTTATCTACTCTCTTCCACTTTGACTTTTTGTGGTGTGTGAGACTGATTTATTATCGATTACTCTTACTGTACGTTTACTTTGTTCTGCTTGTTCCTTCTTTCTGTGTGATCCTTATTGTAATGGGTTGGTTTCCAATAAAGCTGTATGTTACAACAATAACAAAAAAAAAAAAAAACTGGCATGTAGCCACAACATTTGGTCATGACTGTTATTCCTCCAGAAGAGCTATTCGTGTTATATTATAGATTGCAAAGACAACGACACATCGGCAGTATACACCACTGTGTCCATCAAACAATTGCAAATCCAGCATATAAACGGATTTCATGCCACTAGTTGCAAATAGTTTGAATGGACTCAGATGTTCCAATTTGCCTGTGACAGACAACTTATGTCACATGTCCTGAGAAACAAATCCCAAAACCGTTTGAGATCCGTTTGCCAGGGTACATGAATTTAGCAGACTGTGCGCTCTGTGATGCAACAAAAGCGATTAACATCCTCTTTGTGGTGTTCACGTCCTGCGTCCATCATGTTACAAGTCTTTCAGCGATAATAACGTTAAGGCCACGAAACAACCAACGAAGTCCACGTTAGGTAGTACAGAGTTTTTGCATAATGGGTTTTTTTTACCGTATTATCCATTCCGTTAGTTTCCTTTATTAAGAAGCAAGGCAGTAGATACATTTATACAATCAATTTATTATACAAGTATACAAAAAATAAATAAAGCGTGACGCAAGTTGGGAAAAAAAAAATTGCGATGATTTATTTATGTATTACAACTTAATTTTTAATTCCCACCATTTCAGATAACAGAAAGATTTTATTCAATAAAAATTGTTAATTTTTACATAATTAAAAAAACTTTATAGAAAGCGAAAATGGAGTTATGGAACAGAAAGTTGCAATTCAATAAAAAAGAAAGCAAACATAATAAGCCAGAACTTTAAAAACTAACTAATATTAAGGATGAAAAAATGAATAAAAAAAGCATTAATTGTAATATGTTTGATATGTTGGTTTTTAAATAAAGAATAATCTTCAAAATAAACAAACAAATTTATAAAGCAGTTATTTAATAATAAGTTAAATAAATCCAAATATTCTTTCAATTTATTGTAAAACATGATACAAAATATAAATTGATCTAATCAAATAAATAAATCTATACTAATATAACCTCAGTAAGGCATTTACAAAAAATAATAAATATTTTATGCTTTTTATTTTTAACATTTTAAAATATTTTATTATTAAAAAATGGTATTTTATATAATAAGTATAATTTACAGGTTATTTTTAATTAATCCCATAGAATACGAAATAGAAATAAAAAAGTTAAATATCAACAGCAGCAAGTTAATAAATGGAAAATATTTTTAAATACTTTCCGTCTACATAAAAGTAAAAGAATTTATCAAAATTAAAAATACTTAAATATTAGAATTTTAATAATTAAAATAAACGTATGACAATGTCCTAAAAATATATTGCATTCTTCTGAAGGTTAAATCATGCAATTCATAAGCACAAATTACCAGTACAGGTTATTAATTTTAAATGTCATAAATTGGAAAAAATGGGAATAAAAATGTATTGAAATAAAACTAAATTAAATTAACTGAAATAAAATTAATTTAAATAACTAAAACATACTGATAAATTGAAAATATCTGTGTAGTAGTTTTCAATACTATAGAATTAGTAGAGAATTTTTCAAAATTCATTTTGGCTTTATTTCTTTTAAATATTGTATGTATTCGTTGTTCACTCCTTTATCACAAGATTGTCGAAGCAAAAAATGTCAATAAATTCTTCGTTTTCCTTAAATTATACAATTTTTAAGCTTATGATGCCGTTTGGAGAAACGGATTTGTACAAAAAATCTTACAAGTTAGTATACAATGCACTGTTTCAAAATGGATTTATACTTTCATCTATAACAGAAATTATTTCATAAAATGGAGTAACTTTGTTTCGATGAAATTATTTTACAATCGCGGCGTACAACAGGATAATGTTTTTCAATGCCTTTCTTTTCACAATCTACATATGAGATATTTCTAAATCCTCCTTCGCACGTCTGAATGCTTATTATATGTAAACGATAGCTTTTTATTCAGCAGCGACAAAAGTCTAGAAAAAGTTTTCTTTACTCTTCATAAATCATTCAATGGTGGGAAACGTGGAAACTCCTCCTTCAACCCGAGAAATGCGTAGTAGTAAATTTATTTTTTAAAAAAATGCCGAACTCAAAACTTACAAATTCACAATATCTATATATCTCGGAAACTTCATGTCCGTATTCTGGGCATCATTTTCACTCATATCTCACTTTCAACAACACTTTCTTTATCTCAAAAGTTATAAAAAAATTAAATGCATTAAAAACAATAGCTGTTAATTCTTGAGATTGTCGACGCTGACATCTCAATTAAATTGAAAATTCCATTATTTGAACCCTAAATGAATATAGGTCTCCTTTTATCTCCTACAGTCATAGTGGCCTCTAAGTATTAAACAATTTTGTACCCTCTAGCATTACATTTTGCAACAAATCTTCAAAAATGGATTCCACTATCTATTTTACACAAGAAGGCGACCAACTTGCTTTGCCTCTGAAGCAGTATAAGCTGATAATTTTTTTTTCTTTCAAACGTATTTTCTTTCGATTTATAGTATCTTCTCCTTTCTCTCTCTCTATTCATCTTAAATCTGGAGATCAAATACCAAGGTTGAAAGATACATTTCTTTTCAATCCTTTGTTGCAAACCTTTCGAACTACTTAAACATCTAGCTTTCCAATTTTATTCTCAATTTTCCACCAGTTTGTCAGAATTTGAAAATCGCGTTTCATATTGATGATTTATCCTTTTAAAACAAACAGTTACTTCATCATATCAAACACCTTTTTAAACAACAGAGATGAACATTCAAAGGACAGGGTTATTTTGGCCTCATATACACCTAAGACAGGGATGGACAAACTTTTTCGGTCGCGGGCCAAAAAATTGAAAAAAAAAAAAAGTTTGGCGGACCAAGATAAATTTTTCTAAAATTTTAAAAACAATATACAAGTAACAAAATTCTGTGCATAATTTAAATATGTTAATGAGATGAATGAAATTGTGATTTCATTTTTTAAAAGTTCCTTATATTGAGGTTCGAAGTGAGATGTACTGATTCTAAGGAACGAGGCTAAATGCTCATCTGTCAGTCTACTTCTGAGATAATTCTTTCTAAGGTTCATAGTTGAAAACACTTGTTCACATATATAAAATGAAGTACCGATTTTCTGGGCGTAAGATATTAATTTGGGAAACTTACCTTCGGTAATGATTTGTAAAACTCTAACTTTGGCATATTTAGAAGCAACTGCTTGAGATGATTATTAGATTGCAACTCAATTAAACCTGCAAATCTGACCTCACTGCTTCACAATTTGCGTTGAAAGGCATGGTAAAAATATCCAATTTTGTTTGAATGGCACTGAAATCTTGAAATCTGCGTTCGAACTCAAAATGCAGTTTTTTTAAGCTATCTTCATAATTCTTAAGCTTCTCTTCATTTACTGAGGGTATTGAATTTAACCTAGGAAATGAGATAAAAATAATAATATTAAAAATAATATTTTTTTAATAAAAAGAAATATTTAATCAAAGTAGAAAAGAGATGGATGTATAAAATATAAATATATATTTCTTTTAATTTGGCGTGGACCGGCAAATTAAAATTCTATCCGCAGGCCGGATGGAAACTTCCGACTGGCCGGAGCCACAGTTTGCTCATCGCTGACCTAAAACATATCTTAAACATTCAATAACTGCCATCAATTCTTCTGCTTACTATAGTACATTTATACAAGTAAGCTCTTGCACTTATTTAACTATATGAAATCGAAATAATGTTCTCACGGCTCACAACTATATATTTCTAACAGACATTATTTCTGTTCTTCAAACTTAAAAGAATTGCAACTTCTAATACAATACCGTCATCAGACTACTCGGCAGTCAATTACACAACATTTTAAACAGCATATAAATAATTGAATTCATCTGGACTGCAGGGCCCTTTGGCTTTATAGAGAATGAGCTCTCTAGCAAAACATTTTTTTTTCATTGGATATCTCCAGAGGATCTCCATATCTCCTTATATTTGTTTTTCAAAAAAAAAAAAAAAAAAAACAGATCAGTGGGTAAACGGAAAATACACTCAAGAATCCATTCTTTTAAATAATCTTAAACCTATCTTAATTGAAAGGAAAATGTCCTTCTTTCTAGATTTCGCACAGAAACATATCATTAAATACCAAAACTCTATAGATTTGATCTAATCCCTTCTCCTTTATGTCCATTCTGCAAAACACTAGAAACAAACTGGTAAACACATTTCGTTCCGATGCATCTTCGATATGTCAAAGGATGTGTATTACAAGACTGCAACAATACTTCATTTTCTACGAATAGTCCTGTAAGCAGCGGGAATCTAATTTTCCTTTTTTTCTTTCATTTTTTTATTATTTTATTATTCGTAATGATTGTAATTCAAATTTTCTTGTTCTCTTTCCAATTTTATTATGCAATCATCTAGTAGATCAAATTTTATGTATTCCTATCATTTTGATAATTACTCAACTTATTTATTTTCTTTTACTTCTTCAGAAATTATGTACAATAATTTCATTTCCTTTAATAAAATATATGAAATCAATCCTATTTGGAAGGCTATCAAGGATTCATGGCGGCCTGATGGCCAATTGGCTAGTGTTCTGGCCTTTTTGTACCACAGGTTTCAAGGTCGAATCCTGGCGGTGGCGTGGATGTTTGTTAGTGGTTTGGAATCCACGTTGAATTGTAGATCCGGTCTATTTAAGCTAACGTGTGCACAAAATGATCGTAGATCGACAAATCAAATCAAGGATTCATGAATATTGGATAACTTTTCAATCATCACATCATACTTTTAACAACATTTGGATAAATTGAGACAAAGCAGCATTAACGAGCGTAAATATCAGTCACAAATCAAGTCAAGTGCTGGTTTTTCAGTTCTGGGCCAGTTTTTATTTTATTTAATTTTTATTTTTATGCTTAGCAGTAGAATTAATTTAAATTTCATGTTGGGTTGCGTTCATAACAGTGCTTCACCAAACTCTTTTCAGACTATCTCAGTTTTGCATCCTGAAGTTTCTTAGTTCAGCAGATGAGGTAGATTTGGTAGGATTAATTTACTTGGTAATATAAATTAATAACAGGGACTAGTTGTATACTAGAGGGTATGGCATATTTGGGATATATTTAAGGGGCTAATGCTATACTAGAATATGTTTGTGAGCCGATAGAACAAAGGAAAGATTTTGAAATGGCCAATGATTTTAATTTGCCAATGAGATTCTGATAATATAATTTCACGAATGTGTTCTTTAATTTTGGCTTTAAGTTATAGTTTTCTTTCAAAGCCTAGAACTTTTTTCATTGAAAAGTTATCGTAAATTTTAGAGAAAGGCTTATAATGACTGTTATAAAAATGGAAATTTGGTTAATGCTGTAAAAGTACAAAAATATTTATCTCAGATAATTATTTCTGATAAATATCTATTAAAGAGGACTCACTACAATGTTAACATTTGAATTTTTATGTATTTGTTTCGTTGAAGTTTGCCAAGTTTAAAGGTATAATTTCTGGATATACACTACTCATCTGAAAAGTGTCTAACTTTAGCACTTCTATTTGAAATTTGGTCAAATATTTTTTGAATTTTTCAAAGTATTAGAGAACAACTTTCTGCAATTTTTTATTTCCTGCATTGGATACAGAAAAAATTTTTTTTTTTTTAACCAGTTTCAGATTCTGGGCCAATATTTCATTTTTAAGTTATGTGTTGTTTATTTTTTTCTGTTCCAGATTTAATACATATAAATAAATTTAATGATGCTTATGATCAAAATTGCGTCAAAAATGTGATTTTAATCTCTTATTTAAATATTTTATATTAATTATTGATTAATTTATTTTAAAAATAAAACGTATGCAATGAGAATTATAGGTTTTTGCAATAATTTTTTTAGTGTGTGTTAATTATTTTCACTTAGTATTTTAAACATTTGCCACTATCTTTCATTTTGTTTTTAAACACCGTACCTGAAAGCATTGTGATTTATTTCTTTTGATAAGTGAAAAACACTTATTTAATTCAACCATCCGAAATGATATTTTATTGACAGAAATTTTTATAAACAACCATGCCATTGACGTTTAATAATTAGGCCAAAAAGTTCATCTGTCGGGTAAAGAATTGGGTTCTCGTATGATGAGGAGTAGAGGATATGAGTTCTTCGTATGCCATTCCTGTCCTCGTTTAGAATTATGGAAGCACGAGAGGTCAACGTTTATCCATTGCAAAGAGAGAAAGCTTATTAAGTTTATTGGCAGATACTGAAAAAAAGTCCTATGTAAATATATGGGAAAGAAAAAAATTATGATGATTCCACCTTTGATATTTCATTTCTTATAGATTCTGAATCAATAGTAAGATATATTATATACCTGTGCTATTTTAAATCAAATGATTTACACAAAATAATATTGAAAGAAAGTCTCAGATTTATAAAATGTGAGAAATATATAGAAATAGAACAGTAGGAAGCTATAAAAGTGATAAGAACGACATATAACTTAATTTATTAGAGAGCAAATATTACTATATGGCTTTTTATTTCAGTGATAATAAAGCATTTTATTACTTCTCAAACAAGTAAAGGAAAAAGATAGAATAAAATATTGTAAAATGTAGTAATTCAAGAAAATGTAAAATGTTGTTTTTCAAACAATTCACTTTGTCGGCACGAAAATCTCGAAATTTCCTCAACTCTTGAAGAAGCAACGAATTTCTTTTTATTTTGATTGGCTATCTTAGCCATAGCTTTTGAAATAATATTCTTTACAGCAATTATCATTGAAATTAGACCCCCGCCATTCAAGTGACTCAGATGGATTCGTGGAATTATCTATATATAGTTGGAGAGTAATAGTTAGTTAAAATGGTTTAATATAAACCATTGGCGAGCTTTTGATTATCATTATACACCAAATTTAACATATTTAGGGATTATTTGAATTTCTACCAGTTTCAGAATAGTATGTAAAAATTGATGGCAATAGATTTGGTGCATCATCTTTCAAAAAAAATTAGCCTTTCTTGTGTTAAATGTATTGCTAACGAAACATTATATTGCTATAAAAATCGAAAAAAAAACTGATCGAAATATGTGATCAACTTTTTCATCTAATCATCTCGGCTAGCTTTAATAGGAAGGAGATTTGTATTGCGACTAAGTATTTCTTGAAATAATTGGGGATGTGATTTATATTGGATTAGAGTAATATTGGATTTACATAATCATTGTGACAGTCAATATGAATAAACGCACTTGTCGAGGATGGGATAGAGAAAAAAACAGGGGGTTTTTTTTCAGAACCTTTCACGGAATTCTGCCGTACTGTTTACTGAGAATGCTCTTGCGGTTTGCTCTAGATTGAAAGAAATTCAAGCTGAAATTATAAACCTGGATGAAAAAAAAAAAAAAAATATTATGAAGAGAAAAGAGGATCTACAGGTTGTTAGGAGAAAGGCAACATACAGCTAATACAAGGTAGTAGCTGTTGATTGGATCCTGTCCGAAATACTCTGATGCTATTTGCCAAGACAGAGTTCGACCATTTAAAATAGAAACATTCAATACAGCAGAACTCAAAACTTTTTGATATCGGCCTGTTCGTGATTGTCTCGACCATTATCTTCCTGTTACTTCGAAGCAATACTTTCGTATTACTGAGATAATCCGACTAGTCGTACTATAACTTTTGATGAAGAGTTTGTAAAACCCAACAAAACGCACATGGTCAAAACTAATTCCAAACTCAGAAAATCCTTCTAAATTACAACGGAAAATAAATTTGATCACATTTGTGACTTAAGTGAAAAAATAGGAAAACTTCCAACCAATACAGTAAAAACTACAATCTATCGTGTTTGCAATGACTGAGAACAGCAGCCTATCTCTACGAGAGACTCAATAAAAATTATAAAATACTTCTAACTGACTTGAAAAAACTATATAAAGAAATTTTGAATCTCCCCAGCAAATTTCAAATAATTTAAGTGAGGAAAATTTGAATTCTTCACTATCAAGTCTAAGAAAGAAAGATAACTCAAAATCATCCTGAGGTCTTACTATGAGCATCAAAACGGATGACATAGAATACGAATTTTTTAGGACTCAACATCAAAATTATCAATATTTCAACTGAAAACTCCAGCTAAAACTCCACTACAATTTTTATGATCGAACTCCATCCTAATGTGTAAAAATTAATAAAATTAACAAAGTTCTGTATTTAAAACTCCAACTAGAAAACTGCAGAACAAGAAATCTCATAATACGGTGTTATTCATATAATTTTTCCCCACCATGCAAACTCTAACTACCAAACGCCTCAGGTGCCTCAAATGCTGTAAAAACAATATCACCAAAGAACTTAAAATTAAAGTCAAAATTATAACCCCAAAGTATCATTTTCAGTGTATCCGGTCATGTCGCATTGTATAGGGATTGTCCGACTTTTCCAAAACACCAGCCAAGAAAAGAACAATCAATGGAACCACTGTTTCCATGATCTACTTATTCCCCCCACACAAGCTTCTACAATCAACTCAATCATAAGTAATTTCTAGAAATACCGCTCCTTCCATTTAAATAATATCTCCAATACCACTTTTATTCAACCTGACCTACTGACTTCTCTAGGACTACTCAAAGAGTTAAACACAATTATACAAATCTTCCTAAATCTAAGTCGAGATATTAAATCAATTTAAAAAGCTGAAGATTCTCTGGAAAAGTTAGCAATTTTCATGCAAGCTCTTTTTTTCAGCAATTACTGCTGAACCTTAAATTCTTTTCAGCATCATTTTGTCATGAAAAACTTACACTGAACTTCAAACATCATATATCAAAAGTCAAACTTTATCCACCCATTTCAAGCTCTAAGTTTATCAGGATGACTAATTTGATTTTCTCTGCGGTAACTGTTAACAACATGAAGAACAAGCATATCGGCTAATTTGCATGTCAAGTTAAAAAACAAGTAATACAAAAAAAAAAAAAAAAAAAAAAAAAAAAAAATTTAAGGGCAATTCCTACATTTTTTTTAGTACATTGCAGAAAAGTCCTTTAAAACTAAAGTTGAAATTTTGCTTTTACATCTGGTGCCATCTATTATTAGATACATGCAACTTAAATGTAAAAAAAACCTAAAATTAATTAATTAAATTTAATTACTGAATTAATATTTGAAAAAACTGTATTAACATCAATTTTCATCCACTATAAGTTCTATAAAAATATATTTGAACTTGAGTGGATGAATAAAAAGTATTTTATTAACGATTGAAAATTTGAACAAGATATATATAGGGAGAGTGTGAGCTAATAGAAGGAATTGAATGATAATAATTTCTTCTGATTCAAGATATTCTTTATTTTGAAATTAAAATACGTCTAGTATAAACGTCTAATTGATATTCGAATAATAAAAAAATTATCTGCAAACGTTATCAGACAATCAAGAATTCAGTACAGCGTATATTCAGAAATAAATTGACATGGTTGAGTATTAACCTGTGCTAACGATTGATGTACAAAGTGTGTAGCGGAAATTTGTGGATTTTGTAATATTTTCAATAACATCCCGCAATGATTTTCGCCCATTCTGGCCATCAAATCCTCAATGACATTAATGTCAAGTGAATTTGCTTGCCAGTGAGGTATAAGGTATCTTCCTGCTTTGCGAACCTGTACTGAACTCACCTGTTATGATCTATGGCACAGTGTTAACTTGCAGTGGTACAACGCCTATATCCCCCAACCCCTCCAAAACAAGATCTGCCACCTCCTAGTTGCAATTATCTCTGGATCTCAATCCAAATGATAGGCTTCACTTGATCTCTTGTTGACATGGAAAATTGCATGGTTGTAATACAATTAAAAGTTTGATTCAATTGACAGTATTACACTCTCCCAACCATTCACGATATAGTTTCTATGCGCTTTAATCTATTGGAGTCTCATCCTGCTTAGGGACAAATGTGATCCAAGGATGTCATCTGAGTATACTGGGTATCATTCTATACTATGTAACTTCCTAACTAATACAGACCGTCTAAATAAACTGGCCTGGTTAAGTATTAATCTACGCTAAAAATTGGGCTCTATTTTGGAAGCGATTTATGGCTTTTCTGCTCGCATACACAAAGTGCGTTGCAGAAATGCGCCTATTCCGTAATATTTTGTTCAGTATGCCTACATACTATCTCATTTTTTAACTCATCACATATCATTAGACAATGAGATAAGAATATCTTTAGATATTGACAAACGGCCTTGTTATATAGTGATAAATATTTTCTTCCTGATTTAATAAACAGCGTGTATCATTACACAATTACATCACTAGTTGGTTTCTTTTTTACGATTTGTGGCCCTATAAAAGTACATATCATATAACCAAGGTCTCCCTTGTTCCTTTCAGCTCAATAAAGAAAACATATTTACATATCGTAAAATGAAATTCATGAAAAAGATTTATTTATTTTTGTTAACTTGGCAATATGAAGGACCTCAGACCAAGTTTGCATATGATAATTAAAAATTCTGAAATTACAATGCTTTGAAAATCATTTATTTAAATATAATAAATTTGAAAATGGTATAACCGAGATTAATATTCATTTTTTTAGAAAGATCTCTGGAGTTAAAATGATTAATAATTTAGATTTATGCTTCCGTGTTCATAATTCCGAATAATCCCGAATAAATTGTTCTGAACGCGGATCTTTACTCGCGATACATGAAGGTTGCCTAAGGAGCCATACCTCTGCGATGCGTAGTTTTGAGAAAAGTGTGAAAAAAAACTATGACGTCACATCTGGTGTATAGAGAATGAAATTTAATAGGAACGAAAACAGCGGTAATTGCATATGAAGTAGTATTTGCAGGAAGATAATAAAAATTATCACTATTCGTATAGAGGCCTGTTTACATGCACCTTATAGTGGTTAGCTGCCTACGATTCAATAGCCTTGTATCTACAAAAGTGAAAGCAATCTGATGAAAACCTAAGTTTTGTTTTTGTAGTAACTGGATTTTGATGTATCAATTTTTTTGAATGTCCTAATAAGAAAAGGCCAAAGTAAACAGGTAAGAAGCAGATCTGTTAAAAATGGAAGCAACCCAACGGGATTTTGTCATCCCATCTGCTGATGACGAGAAGTACACTCATGTCCATAAATTAAGGATAATGAAGTTCAGGCAAAGAAAGAGACAGAAGCAAAACAAATTTGACTTATTTGTAAAGTCTATTTATTAAACAAAAGGTAAAGAGCAAAAAAGATGCTATATGTTTGACATAATTAATAAAAATTGCGATTTTTACTCCCTGGAGCAAATTTCAAAAAGAACCTATTTACAAAAAACAGTATAACATGGTTAGTATGATGGTTAATATGGAGTATATCTCCCGGACGATGCAATACAGGTCTTACAACGCCTAGGCATGCTGAGTATCAAATTATCAATCTGATCTTGGGGAATATTACACCACTCATCAAGCAATGCCCTCCGAAGTTCCGGTTGACAGGTGGGAGTGGGTTGACGGGCTGCAATTCGTCGGCCAAGCATACCCCACACATGCTCTATTGGATTCAAGTCCGGTGAGTATGCTGGCCAATCCATACGGGAGATATCCTCCAATTGAAGGCATTCGTCTACAATGTTTTTACGGTGAGGACGGGCGTTGTCATCCATAAACAGAAATTTAGCACCCATGGCGCCCCGAAACAAACGTACATGTTGTTCCAGAATGACATCCCGATAGATGTGGCCTGTCATCGTTACACTCTGAACATGCAGGTTACTTCTGGAACCAAGAATAATTCCTCCCCAAACGAGCCATCCTGCACCACCGTAACGGTGTCGTTCAATGGTGTTCTCTTGGTGGTAACGGGTACCTGGCGCTCTCCATATGAAAGTCCGGTGAGAATCAGACTGCGAACTAAACCTGGACTCGTCGGAAAACATCACACCCGACCACTGTTGCTGTGTCCACAATGCATGCTCTCTACTCCAGGTTAATCGCAGGCGACAGTGAGTTGCGGTAAGTGGAACACATCTGACAGGCCTACGAGCATATAAACCAATGTGCCCTGAGCGTCTGTACACGGTCTGCCTTGAAACTGTCGTACCAGTAGCTGAAGAGAGCTGACGAGACAGGTCTGATGCTGTGCTCCGTCTGTTTCTTTTGGCAGTAACTGCTAAATACCAGTCCTCATTCGGCGTTGTAACTCGGAGGTGACCTGTGCTGTAACATCTACTCACATTACCATCATCGTGGAATCGTTGCCAAAGCCTGGAGATGACACTCTGGGCGATTCAAGTTCCTCGGATACTTCCAGCTAGGTGCGTCCACATTCCAGTCGTCCGATAGTTCTACCACGTAAAAATCATCCAAATGCTTCCTTTGTGCCATAACTATGCGGTTATTGCACTGAAAGGCTTTTTAAAGCGTTTGTGAACAATTTTACTTCTTTGCCACCATTCCTTATATACCCCTCTCTTACACTCTCTCATTGTGACGTACTATCCGCGCCATCTGGTGGTTTCCTGTAATTTGCATATTCTTCTTCAAGATCTGTCTGATAATTCTACAGGTGAAATTTTTATTTTAGAGTTCAACTTCTGTGTGATTCTGAATTATCCTTAATTTATGGACATGAGTGTACTTCTTCGTCGTCAGCACTACAGCCAGTTACAGACCAATGTAGTCTCCATGAGCTTTCTACATCTGACTCTGTCCGGGGCAATAGATCGCCATCTACTGACTCCCAGACGCTTTAAATCTCTTTCGACTAAATCAACGCATCTGGTGGGAGGCCTTACACTTCTTCGGATGCCTTCAATTGTTGAAAAAGTAAGTTTTTAGTTGAGTTTGAGTCTTTATATCTGTAATTGCCTCCCAACCATCTAATACGGCTTGCTTTTATAACTTTTACAATGTCAGGTTCTTTGAAATTGTTGTAAATTTCATGGTTATATTGTATTCTGTTGACATCGTTTTGTCTAACAGCACTAAAAAATTTTCGAAATATTTTTCTTTCAAAAATTAACAGCCTGTGTTTTTCAGAATTGTTTAATGACCAGCACTCACTGGCATGCAAAATGATTGGTATGATTAAGGCCTTGTATAAGTTGATTTTTACTTTAACATTAATACGTTTGGTTCTGAATCGGTTTTTAGGGCGAGGAGTACTCTTCCTCACAATTTGTTATGCATTGCCACTACATTGTCAGTAGATAAAGTGCATATCGTAATATTTACAAATGGAAAACTATCACTGTGAAAATATTGATGTTAGTCTCAAACAAAGCAAGCCCAATGACATGATGGCTGTAAAAATGCATAACAAATAAGCATATATCATCACTTTCATTCATTTATCTTTAAACAGCTTCCTCGAGCCTAAGGATATATATGTATATTTTTCAATTCCTTCTATTAGCTCACACTCTTCCTATATATTTTCACATTTTCAATCGTTAATAAAATACTTTTTATTCATTCACTCAAGTTCAAATACAATTTTTTGGATCTTGTAGTGGATGACACTTGATGCTAATACAGTTTTTTTCAAATATTAATTCAGTAATTAAATTTAATTAATTAATTTTAGTTTTTTTTTTTTAGATTTAAGTTGCATTTATCTACCAATAGAGGGCGCCAGATAAACTTAAAAAAAGAAATGAAAATTATTTATAAAGGAATTTCTGCAATATAGTGAAAAAAAAAAAGTAGGAATTAACTTAAAAAAATTTTTATATTACTTGTTTACTTTTATTTCCTTAAATCATTTTTGTTTATTATACATTCTGCAGTTTCACATAATGCCAGTTAAATTTATTTTCCGTGCACCAGTGTGATATACTTTTTCTACAGCACTTTCTCGAAAGCTATGAACTATAGCGGTATTATTTTTTAAGTAACTTTTAAGTATTCCGAGTGTGTATTCTCTCTCTACACAATTTATGTAGAATGTCCGACCACCGTCTTTTTTTTTTTCAAATGCTATTTCACTTTTCCTATCGTTTATTTATTTTAGTTTTTTCCAATATTTATTTATTTATTTTAGTGTATTTTTGAGTAATTATTTTTAAATAAACTATGCCCTCAATGAATGTAATGTTGGGTTTTGATTTTAAAAAGTCAGCTTACTGCGTTTAAATTATATCTAATTAAGAATTGCGCAAACAATACTTTTAACTATATCCCAGCAAATACATCAGTGTGATTATATTTCTCTTATATCTTATCTAGATTTTCAAATCGTCGCCCGTGAAGCGGCAACAATCCTGTGTTTGTTCAGGTTCCAAAGCGTGAGACGGGGATGAAATATTTACAACGTACCATTCTGTAACGTCACCATCACAGAAAAATGCCGCATTATAGCTAAACGTAAAAGTATTGACAGAATATAAGAGAGGTAAATTCCATTACTGACTTAATAGCCATCAATTCTGAATAGCAAAAACAAAATTAGAATTTATTGCAGACTTATGTGAACAGCTTAGTATTGTTTTACATCTTCAGCAGAAAAAGTTGTTTGAAAAAAAGTCGTGTTTATATTTGCGTTTACAGAAACACATCGGATTGGTTTATTACTGCTACCTTGGTTTCCTTTATTTAAACACCTGGAAATTAAGCTTACTTTTAACAACGTTTTTGCTTTTTTGAAGATATCTTCATCTCCCAAAACTTCAAAGAACTCTTTGCGCGCTTATGTTAAAGAAAAAAGTGTTTTTTATTTTTGTTTTGATTGTAGTCGTAATCCAGTGATGATGATGTTCAGCTTGTACTGATTCAAAACCAAATCTACAAATTTCCGCTGTTCACTTGCATATTTGAAAAAAAAAATAAGAATACTTTTTATGTGGCTAATGTAATAACGCTGTAAAAACTTAAAATTTTCAAGATGATATGGTTTGAAATGCCAATTAAAAACATAATTTAGTCATGTCATTTTAAAATGCTGAATTAAATGAACTAAACTTAAATAAAGCTTAGAGAAACATCATAATAAAAGTTTTTCACACACTATCAACGTCTATTAGGAAAAATTGTTGATTGTAAAGACAACTGATTAAACTTATACTTAAACAAAGACACACAAACTTATTAGACATTTTTACTATAGAAGATATAACTTATGTTTAGTTCTTTATTTGTACGAGAAGATTACTTTTTACATTAATTGATTAATGATTTTTTTTTAAACACGAGTTTTATTGAAAAATATTTTTATACAACCAAGAACAATTTGTATGAGAAATATTCTCTCAATATCATAAGTTCTTGCAATGTGTAACACCTTAAAATCGAAATGAAAATATGATATATTATTCTGCAGTGTTATCATTTTTTTAAATAAGGTAACTGTAAGTGATACTACGTGACCTCATGCAATAAAAATGAAAACAATAATGATTCACTCAGAAAAACAGAAATGCATCACAATTTTTAGGGGCAGGACATAGGAAAGTTACTACCGGGAGATATTAACCCTTTTCTTTGCTTCAGGAACAATTAGAAGTTAATATGTGAAACATAAGGATCATAATATGAGGTTTTAAAACATCCATGTTTTACAAATCTTTGTTCGAATCGTTAACTTCATAGTTTTAGGAAAGTTGCGGCCTTCATATCAAAAGAACATTGTGACCAATTAGAAGCTGATAAGCGAAGCATGAGTACCGCAACTTGAAGTTTTAAAGTTGTGATTAAGAGCTAAAATCAATTTAATTTTTTTCTTACATACTAATTATTATTTATTTCAATTAAAATACATGTCAAAGAAAATTATCTAAAATTAATTAAAGGAAATAAAATGATGTTTAAAAAAATTTTTAATATATGGCATAATACTAACAAAACAATTAAAGTGGGGCGTGTATTCTAGTAAGTCAGACAAAGTAGGCTTTTACTACCAAAATGGTTAAGTCTAATTCTATTATATGTAGGTCATTAAACTATTAATGCTTGATAGATAAAACACTATCAAAGGCAGAACAAATTGGAGGTGGTTCTGAGCGATATACGTGTGAATCTGTAAAGTATACTCTTGTATATCTTGTAATATCTGTTAAGTTCTTAATGACGATGGTTCGCTTTTACTGGATTTCGTGAATTCCTGTAAAGAAAATGTCCTGTCTTAGAAAATACGCATCTTTCCGTTTGATAATCATTTGTTTATTAACGATGGTAAAAACAGCACACAATTATATATACAAATGTTACAACATATGTACATTGCTAAAATCTATCTTCTCAAACAATTTAACTTTCTTTCAACAACGTCGTTAATTGCTCTGTCTTTCCCCTACCCTTTCCTCACATCTGCAGACTTTAGAAATCGAATATCTGAGGAAAAGGTGGACGATGGAATGTTAAATATAATCAATTCGTACAGTTCTTTTCTCGTCCTCCCAAATAGAATTGCATGATTTATAAATAGACATTCTTAACATTAAAAATAAGATAGAAATTATTAACATAATAAGTCCTTAATATAGAAGAATGAAGTACATTTTTAATTGTTTTAAAATGGTAATATTTTCAGTACACATAAAATTTAGAAACTTGAATGCAGGGCATTTTAAAAAACTTAATAAGTCTACATCTACATTGAGTCTACATCTTGGTTTGATAGCAATTATTTATTAATTCAACGATTTACATATAATGAAAATATTCATATTTGCTAATCCGTTCAATCCCCATATTAACAAATATAAGCATTCAAGAGGCTGTCAGGAGGATTCATCCTTCAAAACTGAACAATTTTAGAGAAATAGCAATCTAACGTACTCTACTTTTTTTTCTTTTCAGAATCTTATTTACTCTAGGTTCTTAAATAAGAGCTCTGTTGTTTAACTTTTAAATAATGGAGAAAACCAATATAAAAAAAAGGATAACTCCGAATTCTTTTTGTTCATTCAGAGTTCTGAGCGACCGCAAGGAAAGAGTTCATTCTCAATAAATATTTGAGCAGAAGAGTGATGGTAGAAGGTGGGTCAGTGACACCAAACCTCATTTGCAGATCGCCCCACCTGTTGCATTTTTCAAAAATGATCTCTTCTAGACGGTGCGTTGTTGATTCAGTGAATCACACTTCAAGTGTGCTTTCATTCACGTTATCGGCCATTGATAGTGGTTCTGACTCATTGATGGCACGCTTTAATCCTCCTCACACAAAATTTTCAGTTTAAGTAATATTTTAGGCTTATTATAATATAATATAACCCTAATATTAGACCTGATATATATATATATATATATTACTTAAGCAAGCAATATTTTAGTAACATTCATTCCGTAATGAACCTTTATACAAAGTTACAATACATCGCTTTCTCTTTTTTTTTTTTTTTTTTTTTAAATTAAGTATTAACTATAAAGTGAGTATTAACTATTTTTTTTCAATCATAGCTATTCATCTGTAAGAGAATTGAAGAGAAATATATGCAGACGAAGTTAGAAAGACTAAAGAATGGAGAAATGACGCTGAGTACGACTGTGAATTCAATGATGAAATCTATCTTAGAAAATTTTTATGTAAGAATTTTTTTTCTTAATTAAAAAATAATAATAACTATTATACAAAACTTTATTATGTGAATCTACATTCTAAATAATAATTAAAAATGTGGAGAAAGGAAAATTAAAAATCAGAGAAAAAAAAAGCAGGATCACATTCAATTAATTCGACGTACTCAATGATAAAATCTCTCACAGAAAACATTCACGCAGGAGCTGCACTTCATTATTATTATTATTATTATTTTTAATAATATGAATGTCTTACTCATGGCTTATGGCAGATTGATTAGTTAATTAGAACCTGTGTAATTCGTTACTATCACTATTAAATCTGCTTTTAATAAGGAAAATCTGATAGCGATGGTAGCAGATTTTTGCATCAACTCAAATTATCTGGTAGAAATTTTTCAGATACGAAGCCTAAATATGCGGCAGATTCCACCAAAAATCCTCCCTAAAAACAATAGCTCTAGCATGGTGTTAACGGTGTCACTAATAGCCCATATAGTTCTAATGCGATGTTAAAAGATTCAAACTACTTTATAATATTAACAAAAAAAAAAAAAAAAACATATACGCCAACAAAATATGAAAATATTTTTCAACAAAGGTAACAACTTTCCTGCATGCTAATTATGAAAAAATTATATGATAGGATTAAAATCTCTAGAGAAAAAGCAAGAAGGTGGCTTATAAATTCATAATAGAGCAGCATTTATTTACTTATTTTAAAAACAATGATGTGTAGTTCTACCACCTGAAAGTATTATAACCCATCAAAATACTCTTTTCAATGATCGATAGTGTTTTCTATTGTCTAAAAATCGCATCTGCCGCCTACTCTCCTTTAATAGAAAACATCAGCTATGCAGCTCTCTGTTGAATTGCCAATGATCCTCTTTCATTAACTTAATCCGTTATATAAAAAATTTTAAATTGTACACCTGAAGTCAGGGTATGTATTTTTTTAATTCGTGCATTTTAATCTATTATATAAATTCTTTGTATTTATGGGACTTAATATGTGGACGATGAACATCTCGAGCGAATAAGGTATATGCAATTCCGGCAGAGAGGCTACCGTCCCTTATCAGAGTCTTTGTAGAGAGCCTGAACTAGTTAAGAGACTGGATATCTCCGATGCAGAACCAAATAGGAAAACGTTTATCAACAAGAAAGATCAGTAGACCAAGGAATTCTAAAATTGCTATTTCTGGTTACAATGCCCGTATAAAATATCTACAAGAGCTCTTAAGAGGACGGAAGTTCTTCCGCAAAGAACCAACTAAAAATCCGGAGTGTAAAACATTTAACTTGGAACTTAAGAAAACCAGGACATCCTGTCCTCAGTACAAGATAAGTTGACTCTTTATGGTAATTGCCAAATTTTAAAGTGTAATATTTATTCTAATAATAACAGTTATAATACTGAAATTGTTTATTTAAATTTAAATGTTGATAATAATGCAAGTGGTAATAAGGCTGTCAAAAAACTGCGGAATCTATACTGAAACCTGCAAAGCTTGTAAATATTTCATCAGATGTCTTCAAGTCTCCTCCAAAAAAGTATACCGCCAAAAGTAAAAAAGAATTTGTGTCTTTCCAAATTGCACGTAATAATAAATTTACTCAAATTAACAAAAAAACACCAGAATGTTACTCAGATTAAAGAAATAAATGTACCAAATAGATGTGCCAAACCTTCACCAACCATATTGGCTCTTATAGCAAATTATACGCTTGCCCTGCAGGAAATAAATACGAGATTCCCAGGAACGGTAAACAAGTTTTCTAAATGCAAAGGTTCTTCTGCTTCCTCCAAACTCTTCCAAGCATTACCAGAAATGCAAAGTACTGAACATAACTTAGACAAACTCAGTATTTTCACGCAGGCTCTTTCGACAGCCCTCTGAATTAATGAAATGAAAACTTGAAATAATGTCTTATTTAAAAAATAATTTGATTTAATTTCATGGAACGCAAACAGTTTATAACAAGAAAATTGAATTTATTAATTTCATGATCCAAAAATAGTCCCGCTATTATATTAGTGCAAGAAACCTTTCTAACCGCAAATAGAAATTTCAATATAGCCAAACTACGACTGTCTCAGAAATGATGAGAATATTCCCTCTAATTATCAGGCTTCTGATGGTACTGCCATTTTTGTAATCCGCTGTATTCAAATGATCACACTCTTACCCTCACTTAAATTATGTCGAAGTTACTAATATTTCTCAAAATACGCCTAACGAAGAGCCAGTTATGATTGCCTCTATTTACACATTCCTCCCTCTTCTGATAATTCACTTTTTACTATTGATCTTGAAAATAATTCACCACTGTTCTAATGCTATTCTCTGTGGATATTTTAACGCCAAGCCCACCTCTTGGAACTATAATCACAATTCTACCAACGGAACCAACTTGCTTAACTTTTTGTAATCACACAATGACGAAAATTCTCGCTTCTCCCCGCCTCTCCATACACGCATTATGGCTATGACTCCTGTTCCCTATCTGGCAGTTGTTGTAAAGTTTCCTATCGGTACAAAATATCTTCCTTGTCTGAATTAAATTCCGACCATAATCAATTAAAATCTCGTTGAATTTTGTGTTCAAAAATCCTTTTAATTATCAGATCACTAAAACTGACTTGATGAAATTTATTAAAATGTTGGAAAATTCGGCTAACTTACCTATTCCACCTATCTCTACTAACTCTGGAGAATCTAGTGATTTCTAACGAAACTAATAATTTTATTGAGTACTAATGTGTATAATAATTCTTTTGAATCCTTTCTTAATCAAAATAGACAAAGGATTCACCAAATATTAAAAAGCTCATTAAGATCTGTAATAAAGCTAAAAAGTGCTGGCAGACTACTAAAATTCTAATGATAAAACTATTCTCGACCGCATTAACGGAAACCTCAAAACTGCTTTTAAAAAACTACTCTAACAAAGTTTGGGAAGATAAATTAATTGAACTTCAACAAGAAGACGGGTTTTTATGGGGTAATAAAAACTCATTAAAAAACACTTAAACACTTGAAAATACTCATTTAAATAAAATCGCTTACTTAAATGGTTCCATTTCGACCGGCTAGATCTGATAAAGATAAAGCCGAGATTATCACATAAACTTCAAAACCAATTCCAACTTAATCATAATAATAACACTTCTATAGAAAATACTATTAACTATAATATCCAAAATTTCAATTCTAATGCCAATACTCACAACTACTCTTTTACAACTACTAGGCAGTTGGAAATCGCGCTCGTTATTAAGAACTTAAAAATCAATAAAACTAATAAGATGATTGAGCCCTTTCAGCCGATTACTCTTATCATTTCGTGTAACATCATCAATAAGATTTTTGGAATTCAAATACTTTCCATTTGCATGGAAGATGGCAGCTGTTATTGCCATTCTGAAACCAGGAAAAGACCCATCAAATCTTGAAAATTATAAACCTATTTCAAAATAAACAATGTACGGAAGCAGTTTTCCTTGAGAATCAGAAACCATTCGATAAAGTTTGGATTAACGGCTTTCTTTATAAATTATTTTTAATTTTTTATTACCGTTTATACATGCGAATTGATTTTATAGGCATTTTTACATCAAAAGATTTCGTTTTAAACGGATGTAATAATATAAGTGTAGCAAATGATATATATATATACACTGAAGTGACAAAAGTCATGGGATAGCAATATGCAAATTTTCAGATGGCAGTAGCATCGCGTAGAACAGGCATAAATGCGTAGTGCTTTCGCAGAGCTTTCATTTCTGTTCAAGTTATTCATGTGAAGAGGTTTTGACGTGATGATGACCGCACGACGGGAATTAACAGACTTTGAACACGGAATGTTAGTTGGAGCTAGACGCATGGGTCATGCCATTTCGGAAATCGTTAGGGAATTCAACATTCCCAGATCCACTGTGTCAAGAGTGTGCCGAGTATGAAATTTCAGCCATAACATCCCACCATGGACAGCGCAGTGGTCGACCGCCTGCACTTAACGACCGAGACCGGCGACGTCTGCAAGAGTCGTAAATTCTAACAGACAAGCAACACTGCGTCAAATAACCGCAGAAATCAATGTGGGACGTACAAGATACTTGTCTGTCTTATTGTGGGAGAAATTTCTTGGGCTATTCCAGCAGAAGACCGACTCGAGTGCCTTTACTGACAGAACGACATCGCTTGCAGCGACTCTCGTGGGCACGTGAGCATATCGGTTGGTCCCTAGATGAATGGAAAACCGTGGCCTGGTCCGATGAGTCACGATTTCAGTTGGTAAGAGCTGATGGTAGGGTTCGAGTGTGGCGCAGACCCCACGAAGCCATGGACCCAAACTGTCAGCAAGGCACTGTTCAAGCTGGTGGTGGCTCCGTAATGGTGTGGGCTGTTTTCTCATGGCATGGACTTGGTCCTCTGGTGCGACTGGACCGAACATTGACTGGAAATGCTTATGTTCAGCTACTTGGAGATCACTTGCAGCCATTCATGGACTTCATGTACCCAAACAACGATGGGATTTTTTATGGATGACAATGCGCCATGTCACCGGGCCACAACTGTTCGCGATTGGTTTGAAGAACATTCTGGACAATTCAACGAATGATCTGGCCACCTAGATCGCCCGACATGAATCCCATCGTGCATTTATGGGACATCATCGAGAGGTCTGTTCGTGCCCAAAATCCTGCACCATCAACGCTTTCACAATTATGGACGTCTATCGAGACAGCATGGCTCAATATTCCTGCAGAAGACTTTCAACGACTTGTTGAGTCCATGCCACGTCGAGTTGCTGCACTTCGCAGGGCGAAAGGAGGGCCGACACGACATTAAGAGGTATCCCATGACTTTTGTCACTTCAGTGTATATATAACTGTGTGTGTTAAATTATGTTTTACAAATATCTACGATATGAAATTTCAAATAAGAAGCTAAGAATTACTAACCCCTTAAAGCAACCAAAATAATTCTCCAGAGTTAGTGTGCAGAAATTAAACTCTGCAATGATTATTATACGTGCTGCTATCATCAAGATAAAAAAAAAGATAGCCAATATAACATTGGAAGCATATTCTTTCTTTGTTTAACATATATTTATGTTAAATATATATGTATAACCTATGTATATTATTTCTTTGTTTAATGATATGTATCTAATATTATTCTATACATAACATTAGAAACATATTTATTTTCTTTTCTTTTAAACTTTTATTATATATGTGCTTTTCAGTTTGTTGACATTACAAAAATACTTACGAATTCAGTTTAATTTCTACACATTTTTCAGTAGCGTTTACCATATTTTTTCGATATGTATTGTAGTATAGTATATTAATTAATAACAAATGAATTTACGTATTAATTAATAAAACTGGTTGATCGACTTTAAAAAAAAAAAAAACCATTTTTCTACTAAAACAAGCATTTTTCAATTTTTTTCCTCTTCTGAGAAAATATATTCTTTGAGGTTTCAAAGACTGTTTAAACTGTTAGACTGTTAAAACTTAAAATATAATAATTTATACGCACTTTCAAAAACCCACTTTATATAGCCAAAATGTTTCTTTAAAATTATTTTTCTCGTTTTTAATTTTTAGTCATGTGTGTCATAAAAAACGTGATATATTTAAAATTTATTGGTCAGAATTGATACAATTTTGTTCATATATATAAAACTATATGAAAATTAGATGAACCATAAAAAGTTAATGCAGTTAAATTATATTTAGCTTATTTTGGGCTGCAACTTGACATATAATTAAAAATCTAGGTTTTTTTTTAGTTATGTAATGACTTTTAAAATTCAATTAGGATAAACTAATGACCAACTATTTTATACAACAAAATTAATTTTAACAAAAATTAATTAATGTAAACATAATTTACATACAACAACAAAATTGAAAAAAAAAAAAAAGAATTTTTTTCCCTAAGTTTTCTGTGAGCTCTTAACATCAAGAATTTGACGGTACATAATTTAAAAAATAAAAATTTTATTCATTTATTTATTTTGACAATAGATGGCGCCATGATTCATATATGTGAAGATTGTTAAGCATTTATTAAGCATTATATATTGACTATAATTTTTTTATTACATCAAAAGTTATATTTAAATAAAAAGAAGTCGTTTGAAATAATAAGGAGTCATAATAAGTTTAATTTCCAAAAAATCTAAATTAATAATAAAATAAAAATATTGAACCATTTTACCATTTTCTAGAAGGTTGCTTTTAGAAATTATGAAAAAAAAAAAAAAAAAAATCGCAATTTAATTTATTAGTATTTATTTTAAGAAAACTACCAATATTTTAAAAAAATTTTATTTACATTAAATAATGTGATAATTTTTGCAATTGGTTTGTGTATCATATTTAAATATTAAAAAGTCATTTAATTTGTGTAATAAAACTATTAGACATATTAAAATCACCAGAAAAATCAAAACATTGCTTTAACTATAATTTATATTATTCCTGACTAAAATTATATGGCATTTATAAAATCATTTTAACTAGAAAGACATAAAACGAAGCCAATTTTGACTGACAATATAATTTTAAACTTGCTGTCGACTGCAATTTAGTGAAGATTGTTTGTAATCCATGAAATGATGGTTCATCTGCTTAGGAAAAGTCGATTGTTTCTAGGGAACATTTTCAGTAAAGCTCAAATTAAATCGACCCTGTAAAGGTATTCTTGAGAAACTTTACTGTGCATCTCAAAAGCATGAAACGTACTCTGTAATTTCAAAAAATAACTCTTGATTATTCATAGAAGTGACAAAAAAGAAGGGGTATATTTTTTAGCTTTATGTTAAGTTTATTTTAATTGTAAAATATTTTTCTTTATGGATTATATTTTTATATATCCAAAGGAAAAAAAAAATGACGGGAGAATTTTTAAACATAGGTAGTTTCGAAATATATATATAAAGGCATGTTATAGTTGAACTGTATAAATTAAAGAATATGAAAAAATTGTTTTTCTATTTTCAAGATTAGATGCCCTCAAGATTTTTAATTATTATTTATCTTGCCTTTTTTGGGAAAATTGCAAACTAAAAGTCGAAGTGTTCAAGCATTCACAAAGGCAAAGACAAAATTTTCCTATTTGTTTAACTTTTAAAAATAAAAACTTATAAATGTCAAATATAACTGCAAACTAAAAAAATTTTTAAATATATATTCTAATGAACGATAGAAAATAGTTTTAAACAAAAGGAAATTCCCTTCGGTAGTTGCAAAAAATTGCTGTTCTCACAATTTTAATTATGTGAGTGTTCTTGTGAAATTCAATATTTATTACTTTCAGAATCATATTTTTATGCTATCTTTTTTTCACGTAGAAAAGTTTTTAGTGTCATTTACTAAGCCTTTGCATTAAAAAACAACAACAACAAATCAAGAGCTGTAATAAGATGCAGGGCATTAAACTACCATACGCGTTGCTATGGCAACTAGTTTCGTAACGGTTGCCAAAGAATAAAAGGCACACGTGAGGGGGCATTTTCTCAAAACCTTCATGAAATTACGAAATAGTAGTTCATCCGTAATCGCTGTTTCCGAAGTTCAGACTTTTTTTTTCTTGCCATCTGCAAATCAACACCGAGTGACATCTATCAAAGTCCTTTTCAGCGATTATGCATTAAATATGTAAAAATCAAAGGCATCTGGTGGTGTATATTTTTCTTAGCGGTGTCATTAAAAATATAAGGTAAACATATTTCTGAAGTATATTATGTTCTCTGAATTTCCTTGTTTATTTTTACTGCTACTCAATTTCTATTTTATAGCATTATTTCTGGTATATTATTTTTTTACTATTGTATTATTGCATTTTTATTATTATATTATTAAAATAATGTTAATTTTATTATTTATTTTTATTATTCATTTTGAAACCGAAATATTAAGAAAGTCATCCGTATTCAAGGACAAATAAATTTACTTGAAATATCAAAACTCAAAACATTATTTCTTAATGTGTTACTTATATGTACATATACACTGTAAACTAGGAAATAATTAGTGTAAATAATATAATTAATAATGCATTAGTATACTTCCATTAGAAGCTGTAACATTTTCTTATTTATACAAATAATATTTATAATCTATTTTTTTATTTGTTAAATTTTCAAACATTGATACTTTTAAATTGATTTTTTTATATGATTTTATGAAAAATTTATGTTTGATGTTCAATAACAAAGTAAGTTATTCAATTAAATTGTTTAATAAATAATAGCAAAAATTTAATTTTTGGTTTAAAAAAAAAAAAAGGTTTTTGATATACAATTATATTAACATTATTCATTTTTAAATTTCACATTCTATTAGAAAAATTCATATAAAAAAAAATTAAACTTGCTAAATTGAAGCTAGATATTGCATATAAATACTTTTTTTTTTTCTTTCTTTTTACTTTTACAAATTTTATTTTTTTTTCAATCAAATAAAAATTTTCTATTTTAATATTTGCTCTTAGAATTATTCATTAAAACATTTTTCGTAGGAATTTTTAATATTGAAAGGAAAATTAACATAAGTATTAAAAAAAAAAATTATGAATAATATTTTAAACTTTCAATTAAATGATTGGTTTGAAATAAATATAGAATTATAAAAACTGGTTTTTTTTTTTTTTTATCTTAAATGTAATCTTACAGTATTTAAACTTGGAAGTTTTTTTTATCCTGGAAATATTAAAAGTTTACTGATATACTATTAGACTTTTTATTTTACATATATTTAGTCTACCAGTTTTAACTATATAATATATATATTTTTGTTGCTATAAATATTTTTATTCATGCTAATTATATAATCTTGGATTCAATAAAAAATTATAGATCAGTAGAAATTCTTGAATTCCATAAAATTGAGAAATATTGTGTAAATTTTAGCTATTTTAGTAGGTAATAAGTCACAGTTTGTTAGATATATGTACCTATATACAATAAACCAGGAAATAATTTGTGTAAATTCCATAGTATTGCATTGACAACTCATCCATTAGAAGCAGTAACATTTTTCTATTTTTACAAATATTTTAATTTATAATTACATATTCTTTCAATTAAATTTAATAATCATGTATTTTTGTAATGTATTTAATTAGTAAAGATGCAAGTATATATGTAAGACGCATGTATGATTCCTTTTTTATGAAAATTCACTTTTTTTTTCCTACCATACTATTATAGTTACATCATTAAATTTGCAGCAGAAGTTATGCTTGCTTAAAATTCTGGTTTCATACTGATGAAAGTTTAATAATAAATATGAATATAAATAAATATTAAATACTATTCATATTTATTTTTACATAATAATATGAAGGTATTTTTTTGTAGGGAGTCATTAAAAAAAAAAAAAAAAAAAAAAAGATTAATTTTAAATATAATTGTATGTTTTTTCTGAAAAAGTGATTTTATTCATAATATTTAAATCGGATCTTAAATGGCTGATGTTTGTAAAATTCATTTATGCATTATTATTTATTTGCTGATAATGTATCAGTATTATTTGAATTTTTTTTTTTTTTTTTATCATACTTTATTGTAAGATTAATTTATCTTATCTCTTATGTCAACCTCCTTTTAGTTCTTCCCATTCATTTAACACATTTTTTCTTTAGATAACAAAATGAGATTATTTTCTAATAATAAAAATATTTGAATTTTAAGATGAAGATAAATTTTAATCTTGAATTTTTTTTTTAAATTGGCTATTTCTAAAAATCATCATTAATTATAAATAATTTATTCTATTGTAGTATTATGCATTCATAAATTTAACTATTTTGTTATCAAATATTATATATTTATTATCTCTTTTTAGTTGTGTATTTTTAAGGATGAACTAACATTCTAATTGATGTACATGATTCAGTCTTAGTATACTAAGACTGAAGCTTCACTTGAGTTTCCTCCTTGTATCATTGAATATCATTTTTCTTTCTTAAGAAGATTATCTCATCAAGATTAAGCAGTATTCTTTTTTATTTATATGTAGGTCAAAGTTTTTGCATTGAAGATTAAGTTTTAAAAATAACTGTTCTGTATTTTGCAATCGATATCTTGAACATGTTGTTGAAAAATAGAGTAGTTGATTTTCTTCAGCAATTTTGTGATAAATTTTTTGCTTTTTTTTTTTTTTTTTTTAATCGCTTCTCTTTATAAAAAAAAAATATTTTACTTTTAATATAAATTTGCATATTTTTGTATATGTATTATATTGTTCATTATAAATATAAATAAATAAATCTTCATATAGATTACAACAGTAAGAATTTTTTGTTTATTATTTAAAAGGGATTCTTGAAATATTTCAGGTCTTAATTATGTCACATTTAAACTATAACAGTCTTATTAATTCCATTTTAAAGTAATTTTCAATTTTAGAATATTTTAAATTCAATTCATTATTTTCTTTCAGTTTGGAATATATATATATATTCCAATATATATATATATTCCAAACAAATACCTATTGTATTCCATACCAATGTAAAATTACATTGATTTTGTTTTTTTAAATATGTCAGTATTCAGAGATTTATAACCAAACCTTTGAATATACCCCTTGGAGGTTAAAAACTTTACTAAAAGGTTTCCTTGCCATGTTAAAATTGTACCATTATTTGTGATTTTAAAAGTATCATAATTTTTGTTTGTATCTAGGTAAATAAATAAAAATGCAGCAGTTTTATGTTAGAAGTTCTTTAGGAAAGTCTTTTCTGTGGCGTAGCCTTGTTTATCAACAAATAAGGAGCCGTCACAGTACAGGCCAAGAAGTGCATAAACCTATCAAAAAAATTTTAGTTGCCAACAGAGGTAAAACTTTATTTTAATCAATCTTTTTTTTAATTGGAATTTAATAATATATTATTTTTTATTCTTAATCTCTAATGGTATTAAACATTTCTGTTGTATTTTTGTATTAAATTGAAAATCCCAACTAAAAGCTTATATAAATTACTCTAATCGCTCCTTTGTAGATAATTTCAATGTAGTCTAGATTTAAGTACAAATAGATTTAATGTATAATATTAATAAAAATTAATAATTGAACCATATATTTTAATATGTGCTAATTTGAATTGTTTTATTTAAAAAATATTTTAATGGACTTATTTTTTTTATTAAAGTCAGTTGAATAATTTTACATACTTAATACTTTTTTTTTTATTTTCTTTTTAGGAGAAATTGCTATCAGAGTTTTCAGAGCATGTACCGAACTTGGAATCCGTTCTGTTGCTGTATATTCTGAACAAGACAAAATGCACATGCATCGTCAAAAAGCTGATGAATCGTATTTAATTGGGAAAGGCCTGCCTCCTGTTCAAGCATACCTTAATATTCCTGAAATAATTAAAATTGCTCAGGTGCAAATTGTTTCCTTATTCTAATGTTATTTTGCTGGATTATTTAATTCAATGTTCAGCATAATATATCATCAGTAAAAAATATTTTCAATAATAGCGTATCATTTATAATTATAATTTAATAACTGATTTATTCTTTTATTTATTAATATTTAGTTTAAGGATATGGCATAAATCTACATTTTTAATTTTGAGGATTTTTAAAAAATTTAATTTACTTCATTCATTTGTAACTTATAATACCAGTAATATTTTTTGTGCTTATATGAGGGAAGCTATTTATATGTTATATTTGTTTTCAGGAAAACAGTATTGATGCCATACATCCAGGCTATGGATTTCTTTCTGAAAGAGCTGATTTTGCTCAAGCCTGTTTATCAGCAGGTATTCGTTTTATAGGTCCTTCTCCTGTTGTTATGGAAAAAATGGGAGATAAAGTTTCTGCTCGAAAATCTGCTTTGGCAGCTGGTACGTGTTTTATAACAACTTTTATGACCTATTTTTGTAAATAATAAAAATGTGTTATCGTTGATAGCAGTTTGTTGTTTAATATTTAATGCTTCTTATAATAAAAAGCCTTTACGACGATATGTACTAAGTATCATTTAATTTAGCTTGCAGCATTTGATACTTTAAAAACTTTCTTAAAAAAATTTAATTTAATTATTTTTAACATAGAGCTGATACTTGACATAACTTATTAGAAAAATTACTCTTTTTTTTTTTGTAGATTAAAAATTTATTGAATTTTTATATCATAATATGTAATAAATTTTTTTTTTTTGCAGGTCACTTTTTAACTTAGTGTTATTTTAGTAATTTAATAATTAAATGATATTTTCATGTCTGCGGTGAAATTTTATCTTATACTTTTGTATTTCTTACATTGTGTAATGAACATTGATTATTAAATTTAGTATTATATATTTTCACCCTGTAAAAATATATTTTCAGATGTATTTTAATTTTAATAGAAGGCTATAAAAAAAAAAAGAAATTATTATGAATATCATCAAGAAAATTTTGATGAATAAAAACGAATTGAAATAGAGATTCTGAAAATAAACAAATAGTATTTATCTATAGAAAAACAGAAAGATATAAATTTTATCACCATACTTTTAGAGTTTTCTTGAATTGAAGGTAAGAATGATTAAATTATAAACATGAGAAATTTTCAACTATTAACTCAAAGTTGAAAAAGTAATTTTTATTAGTTTCTTAAATCTAAAAAAAAAAAAAAAAGCCTTTCATTATATTCTGTAGTTGTGTATTTAATTAAGTATTTCATTCATCACTGTAAAATTTATTTGTTCTATATATTTTTTTCTTTTTCAAAAAAGCAAATTACATGTTGAAATTAGTGCTTTGAAATAATCCTTTTTCTATGCAGATGTGAAAGTAGTTCCCGGAACAGATTTCCCCATTACAGAATTGGGAGAAGCAGCTAAATTTGTAGAGCAGCATGGTCTTCCTATCATTTTAAAAGCTGCTTATGGTGGAGGTGGACGTGGAATGCGTGTGGTGAAAAATATGGATGTATGTCATTATTTTAATGTGATCCTAGATAATTCTAGATTTAAATAACGTTTAATAATTTATGCAATGATGACTGATGATAACAAGCAAGCACAAATGTATAAGAAATGCTATTTTTATTTTAGAACAAAAAAAATATTTTCAAAGAAGTTTTGTTTTATCTGCTAACCAAAAACTATGTGTATTATTACAAATATTCCATTTGACTCTTTCTTTAACAATTGTGTCATACTGTGATTCCTAGTGTCATAGACAGCATTACATATTTTAAATTAAATTATGAGAACTTGGCATCGGATAATCTTTCAGCATTCTTAATGCAGGCATATGAAGTAATAGGCCATCAGCTAATCACCACAAGAATTCAAATCTGGTGACCTAGAAAGCCTTGCATGATAGTTGAGTATGTGATAATCACCAAACATTCTTCACTAGAGGTCTTTTATTTATGTTAGTGAAAAAAGGGATAATGCTACATAAAATTTAACTTTTTAAAAAAAACCAAAACATGCCATACTTGTATCATTCATTATTCCTAAAATGATTTATAAATATTTTAAATAGCTTTTAAATTGTTACACTGATTCTATTAATTTATCAATTGCAAGAATAAATAAAATTGTCGAAGTAATTATTTTATTAATAATAATTAAATGATATTTTATGGATTTTTCTTCTTTAATATTAAAATTATATAACTGAAGAAAATCGTATTTGTAATGGTGTTGAAAGATAGCTTCATATTTGTTTATTTCAATGTTATTTTTAAAAATATCTTTTTTTTTTTTTCCTTTAATTTTCTGTATTGCATTTATGCTAATTTTCCAACTATTAATTTCACCTCCTTTTCAGTTGTTGGGAAAACACTATTTGGGTAATGTCTCGGCACATATTATGTTCTTTAATTTTGTTTTTATATTTCCATTGAAAACTGCAAGTTTTTATTTGAATATTAATAAAATATTGAATCTAAATTTTCTATTCAATGTCATCTGATATTTTTAAAAATTAATTTCTGTGTTAAAGTATTTGATTTACATCTGCATTACATGTTTTAAAATCTATTTCATAATAAAAGACATAAAAACTTTAGAAAAATACATTATTAAGGGAATGGATTTCTTCTTGTCAAACTATAAATTATCTCTATTTCAAAAGAATATTAATACTGACTTAATGAATACTATTTAGAATGAATACTAAAAATGTATTTTATGAAATGCTTTTGACACAGTATAGTTTGCTTTTCAAACAATCTTCTAGATCCTGTAAAATATATATTAACATTTTTTTTTTTTAAAGATGTTTAATTGAAAAATAAATTTTTATTTTTACTTTGTACACCTTACAAAATCACAATTAAAATAATAAATTTAAAGTATAATTTTAAAAAATAGAAAATTTATAATTATTAAATTTAGCTTTCTTTCTTATAAAAAGGTTTAATAACACTATTAATTAATACTAATTTTGAGATGTGAATTATTTCTTATTTGAAATAGTTGTATTATTGCAAATTGCTCTGAATTTTAAAAGAAATAAATAAAAGTACAGTATATATATATTTTTTTAAAGTGTTTTTAGTTTTTTTTCAGTGTACAGTATATATTTTTGTAATATTTTATTTCAATTTTTAGGAATTTGAAGCTCTTTTAACCGTGCAGTTTCTGAGGCTACTGCTGCTTTTGGAAATGGGGCTGTTTTTATTGAAAAATTTATAGAAAAACCTCGTCATATTGAGGTTCAAATATTGGGTAAGTGCTTTTCTTACTTGCAAAAAGTGAAATGCATCTATTTTTGCTAAAATTTTAATTTTTAATTATTGTAGTTTTGAATAATTTCAGAAAATATTCTTCAGCTTCACAATTGAATTTATGATGCAATTTTAATAATTTTTTTAATATTTTATGAAGAAATATGTATAAACAAATAATTGTTAGCATTTTTTAAATTCATAAAAAGATATAGTGAATGCTGAAGAGAAAAAAGAAATGTATACTAACTGAGTAGGAAATTTTATCTACTATAAAATTTATAAATTTTATTTTAAATTCTTTACTTACTTTAGGGACAATTACGGCAATGTTGCTCATCTATTTGAAAGGGATTGTTCTGTCCAAAGAAGGCACCAAAAAGTTGTAGAAATAGCACCAGCTCCAAATTTTAGTCCTTCAGTAAGATCAACTATTAAATGACATTTTTTTAACTTTTGATTTATGAATACAGAGAAAGTAAAAATTTAGCAAAAGTTTGAAAATTGTGTGTATTTTTAAGATATACAGCTCACAAATGCATATAAATTATAAACCATTTTTCAAAGAACATGTTTTTTAAAATAAAGATTTATATTCCTTCTACTTAAGTATTAAACTACAACTTAAAAATTTATATGATGTATATAAAATCTAAAAGTTTCAATATGGAAATGTTTTATTTTATTGAGAATTTTATTTGTAATGAATTAAATCTAGTAAAAAAATAGAGTAAAATTAACCTTCAATTATTATATTTTAATTGTAACTTTTTTTTTGTAGGAAAAACTGAATTGTTAAAATGTATAGAACTTGTCTTTCTAGCCCTTATGAAAATTTTATACTTAAAAAAAAGGGTATATAAAAAATTATTAATTTATTATGGAGATGAGGTTTTTTTCCAGTACTCTTAAATTTAAATGATTTTATTAATAAACTGAATTTTCTGTTTCACAGATACGTCAAAAAATGACAGATGATGCAATCAGATTAGCAAAATCTGTTGGTTATCAAAATGCTGGAACAGTAGAATTTCTTTTAGATGAGAAAGGAGATCATTACTTCATTGAAGTGAATGCTAGATTGCAAGTAGAACATACTGTCAGTGAAGAAATTACAGGGTAACTGTGTATATCTGATACAAATTGCAATATTGCCTCGTATAACTGATACAAATTGTAAATATTTTGATATTAAATTTCAAAAGTTAACTATTGCATTACTAATCCTTCATTTTATAATTAGATTTGATAAATAAAACTTATTAAAAATATTTTTTTTCAGAAAGATCCAGTTTTATTCAATTAAATTTTAAATTATATGACAAACTAAAATTTAAAAATATATAACTGTGTAACTTGCAAATAAATAAAAAAAATTATTTCATTATAGTTTATAGTATTAATTATGAATGTGTAGCTCACATTAATTACAGTTCATTCAACTCAACTTCATTAAACTCAAACCAATTTTTTTAACTTGTGGCAAGTTTCATTAATTTTCAACATTTTGGTTCTAGGTAAAAAATTAATATATCATTGTTAAACATATTTAAAAATGTAATATTAACATTACTATAAAATTGGTTAAAACAATTTGGTGTTCGGTGGTAACTTGCCTACAATCTGTGGTAGTTAAAAATATTTTCGTTTATGCATGGCATTTTTTAAAGGATTTATACTGTGATTTATTTATTGTTGACTATCCCAGGATACTTTACTTTCATAATAAAAGGGAACTTTTTATGCTTTTAAAACAAGATTTCCGTATCCATTAGTGAATATTTAATGAAGTAGTGGTTTTTTATTTGATTTTTGCATTATCAATTTGGACATTTTATTTTTATTTCCATGGACTTCTGGTACCATTAGTACTTCTATTTTTGTAATGTTCCATGTATAAATTTTGTATGATTCTTGCCATTTTTATTAGTATGTTAGTTTTTTAATATTATTATGTCATCAGATGATTTAAATTTTGAAAAATGTAATGCTTGTTGAAATATTTACTTGAATAAAAACTTAATAAACACAAGAAAGTTAAAGAAACAATTTTACAAGTGAAAAATTATCTACACATTATGCACTCATGGAGGCTATCTTTCTTTCCATTTTGATTAACATTTTTCATGAAAAGGAAATGGCATGAATGAGGTCTATAATAATTTTTTTTAATATTTTTAGTGTTTAAGATCAATTCACTTACTTTTTAATTCAATTTATAAATTAAAAATTTTTATTTTTAATAAATTTGTTGGTAAATTTTTTGTATACTTTCATTGCATTTTTTTTTTTTTTTAATATATACAATTTCTTCACAGAATTGATTTAGTTCAGTCACAGATTAAATTATCTGAGGGTTATAGTTTGCCAGAATTAGGAATGCAACAAGATCACATCCACATGAAAGGTTGTGCAATTCAGTGTAGAGTTACTACAGAAGACCCAGCAAAAAATTTTCAACCAGATACTGGCCGTAGAGGTTTTGTAAAAAAAAATTGTTATTGATGATTGTGTATTTTTTGTGCACAAAGCACTATTGTGTGAATATGTATATCTGCAATACTGTTATGATTAATACATATCAAAATTGTATTTTCAACTATCCAGACATAGTTTTAAAAGACTTGAAATTTTTTAATTCTATGAAAAAAATTTTATCTCTATAAATTCATACAGCTGCATAACATTCTTAACTGGAAAGAATTTTATTATACATATAGTTAAACAAACAGTGTTAAAAATAAATACAATAAAGTAATAGTTAGACAATGATTTATTTTTATATTACTAATAATTCATTATCAAATAAATATCATTATCATTATCAAATATATATTCTTAATATTTAATAATTTTTGTTTTAGTCTTCAAAAGGGGAAAAATTGCAATAAAGATTTAATAAATTTTGTACAGATTTATTAATATTCTCTTTTATGCATATATTAATATCTCTTTTATGCATATTGTATATAACTTGTGTTATAAAAACTATTATATGAAAAGAATATCTTGCAAAGTATTTGTTTTCTTGTTCTTAAATTATTTATTTTCTGACATATTTAGAATAGAATGCATGTCTCCAAAATATTTTGACCTCTTTTCTCGTAATGCATTTTAAAGTCTTCCCCCAAAAAAATGTTGGTATTGATGTTAAATATTATGTTGATTAAATATTAAAAATATTAAATAGCATAAAAGATGAAATATTTAATCTTAAAAATGTTAATTTTTTATATACTTTCAAGATTTTTTTTTCCCTTAGTACTAAAATATAATACTAATTTGGTGTTTCCAATTTTAGGTGTTTCGAAGTGGCGAAGGTTTTGGCATCCGATTAGATGGAGCATCTGCTTTTGCAGGTGCTGTGATCTCTCCTTATTATGATTCCCTTCTAGTCAAAGTCATTGCACATGCTAAGGATCTTACTGCAACTTCCTCCAAGATGAATCGTGCTCTGAGAGAGTTTCGTATCAGAGGAGTTAAAGTAAATCCTTTAAAACATTTTCCAGCTTTAAAAATATTTTTATCAAATTTTTCATAAATAGTTCAGTAATTGTGAAATCGAATATTTTCTAAAGGATATAAAGTTTTTTTCCCTAGTATTTCAAATACTATATTTTTAAATAGTTGTAATTCACAAATTATTACATATTTTAACTGACATTCATGCTTATTTCTATATGCTCGCTGAATCTTCCGTAAATGTTAAGAAGTATAACTTTTTCTTTGTTTATTAATGTCATGTTTAATTTTATAATTTTCTATTCATTATATTTTTATGAAAATGAAATTAGGGATGAAATAAATTCTTTACGAAGCACTTAAATTCCTTTTTATATCATGTAATGTGAATAGATAATTAAAAAAATATTTATTGATTTGAAAGCCTTTGTGAAGAGTTTTAATTTTGTATTAATTGACTTCTCTTATATGCAAATAACAAAAATTCAACTAAATAACATTTATAACACAGGTTAACAAAAAATATTTTTTAAAACTTTTCTTAAAAGATTTATTAATTTTTTTTTATATTTTGTAGTGCTTTTTTTATTTCTTTTGTTAGTGTCATTCAAATATTCAAACTCCATTAATTTTTGGCTTTTATAACGCAGAAATCCACTACGATAAAATGAGAAGTGTATAAGACACAAGAGTAAAAATGAACTTGCAATTCCATTTTTTTCCTTCAAAATTATTATAATAAAGGTTGGGAAAGTATTGTCTTTCCCTATTGAAATCTGAAGGTTTGTATTTTTCTTAACCTTTTGTTGATAAATGTTTGATGCAGCTCTTTCTCTTATGCAGACTTGCTCGATGGAGGGAGCAACAGTTAACTCCCATCATGTTCACATTCCACTCCTTTTAGTATCATTTTTCGATTATAATAGTATATTGGTGGAAACCTTTGTTCTTCACTCAGTGAAAAAGTGTCATTGTAAAAATAAATCTTCAAACTCAGATACAACAGAATTCTTTTAAATTTTCTTTCTTATCAACATTTAAATTATTTTTTTATAAATAGAATATTTCTGGTTTCTAAGGAACTATAAAAACATTTCTTCACATGGAATCTAACTTTTTTTTTTTTTTCTTTTGCATTCATTAGAGTTACAAAGTTATGGTCTTGCATTGATTTTATGTCAGAGCCAATAAAGACACTTTGTTTGAACTTTCTTCTAATGTACAAGAAAAATTTTCATACCTGAGCTTGAAAAAAGCAAGGTTCAGTTTTTGTAAAAATACTAATGTTCCATTTTTTTTATTGTGTATGTGTGTGACAATAATTAATTTTTAATTTAATGGGCTGTAACATTATTAAGGATCTACCAAACTTATTTAATTAATGTTTTTGCATACCATAGGAACTATTGAAAGATATTTCTGCCCTGTGACCATTTTCTTATATCTACAAAAAAAAAAAAAAAAACTAACATCTTATATGACACATAGGACTTTTATTAGTCTTTAAATAAAGCCTGATTGATAAAGTGCACCTTTCTCACAAATTCTTGTTATGTTCTTAGGTGTTTCTTGATAATTTTTTTTTTTAATGAATTTGTTACCTGGATTAACCCCTAAGGAAATTCATCCCAAAGTTGGCAAAAGTTTGCGGAGACTCTGCTCCTTCCATGTCAACCGTTAAAAGTGGGCAGCTGAATTTAAACGTGGTCGCACATGACCCACGTGAAGGACGGTCAAAAACCGAAACCACACCGGAAACCATCAAAAAGGTGTATGATGTGTTGATGATAGGCGAATGAAAGTGACGAGATAGCTGAGGCTGTGGGAATATCGGAAGAAAGAGTGCGAAACATCTTGCACGAAGAATCAGGGATGCGAAAGCTCTGCGCAAGATGGGTGCCGCATTTGCTGAATGCCGATCAAAAGCAAATCCACAGCAGTATTTGGATCGGTGCAATAGGGGATCCAACAGATTTTGTGCGGCGATTTGTCACCATGGATGAGACATGGGTCCACCACTACACTCCACAAGCAAAATAGCAGTCCAAGCAGTGTTGTGGAAACCGGAGGTTGAGCGCCAAAGAAAGCGAAGTCGATCGCATCTGCCGGAAAATCATGGCCAGCGTGTTTCGGGATACGAAAGGGGATCCTGGATAATTGTTTACCTTGCAAAAGGCAAAACAATTACAGGCGAATATTACTCAAACCTTCTTGACCAGCTGGATGCCGAAATTCGCGAGAAGGGCCTGGATTGACGAAGAAAAATGTCGTCTTTCACTAGGACATTGCACCTGTGCACAAGGGTGCGTTGGCGATGGAAAACTGCGGGATTTAAGGTACGATTTGCTCGGCCATCCCTCCCTATTCTTGATTTGGCACCCTCAGACCTTGATTTGTTCCCAAACTTGAAGAAATTTGTTTCTGTCAAGCGCTTCACAATCCAATGAACAAGTTGAGAAGGCCGTAGATGAATATTTTCATAACCTTCCAGACTCACTTCCGGGAAGGAATGCTGATGTTGGAGAAACGTGGACCAAATGTGTAAGTTGAAGTCAAGAGATTCAGTTAAAATAATTTTATTTTTCTGCATATAAAAGTTGCAGTTTTTCATTGTCAGGCCGAGAACTTTTCACCTTACCCCTGTATTTAGTATTTTAACTTAGTATTCTTTAATATATATTTTTGGTTACCACTTAATTATTTGAAAACTATTATCTTCATGAAATATTATGTTTTGCTTTTTTTTTTTTTCCTTACTTGTGTATTTATTTTGCATTACTCATTTCAGACTAATATTCCTTTCCTTCTGAATGTTCTGGAGAACCCAAAGTTCTTGAGTGGAACTATTGATACTAATTTCATAGATGAAAACCCTCTTCTATTCCAATTTGAAGCCACTCAAAATCGAGCTCAAAAGCTACTTCGTTATGTTGGAGAAGTTATGGTAAATGGACCTTCTACGCCACCAACAAATTTGAAGCCTTCTCATTTAGATCCTCATGTTCTGAAAAATACCTGCAGGTATTCTGTTATCTCAATAATAATAAAAATTACATTGAATGTTAGCATTATATTCTTATTTTATCATATTGTTTTTAATTAGGATTATTTATTTTTAAAGATTTTGAATAGTATTAAAATAGGAAAATTATTCATACAAGGTTAAACCAGTAATAAGTAATACAACTTTATATACTGCTGAAAAAAAATCTGTAAATTTGGCAATTTGTCTCTTATGCAAATTCACATTTTTAACCTGAGTTTTCAAATTTACCACCTACATAAGCTATTATACATGCAGATCCATATTTAAAATTTAAAGATTCTCCCTTTTTCCTCTGATTTCTGCACCTTAATTTTAGGTTAGCGAGAAGGTGTAAATATTTTTATAGATCCCAATGTTCTGAATCCAATGATTTTTTCAATTTTCTTCTAGTTCCTGTATTAAGGGGTTTATTTACTCTTCCCTTTTTTAATATTTAGGAGTAAAATGAAAATTCAGTAAAAAGTACGAAGTTAGTTGAGTGTAAAAAATTTATTAAATATATTAACAGTTTAAAAAACCTACTTTGGAATGTGTGTTTTACAGCACTGTGGATGCATTTGAAAGCAGTTGCTGAGAAGGTGTTGTGTAGGGGCATCTCCGAATTTGACAATGAAAGACTGTGACTTTCAGTTAAAAAATGATTTTATTTTTTTGATCTACATAATCTCCTTGACTTCAACACACTTGGTCCAACGTTTCTCTAACATCAGTATTCGTTCCGGAAGTGAGAGTCTGGAAGGTTGTGAAAATATTCATCGACGGCCCTATCAACTTCTTCATTGGATGCGAAGCGCTTCCCAGACACAAATTTCTTCAAATTTGGGAATAAATGAAAGTCTGAGGGTGCCAAATCAGGAGAATAGGGGGATGGCCGAGCAAATCGTACCCCAAATCCCGCAGTTTTCCCATCGCCAACGCACCCTTGTGCACTAGTGAGTTGTCTTGGTGAAAGATGATTTTTTTACTTCTTCAATCCAGGCCTCTTCTCGCGAATTTTGGCATCCAGCTGGTCAAGAAGGTTGGAATAATATTCACCTGAAATTGTTTTACCTTTTGCAAGGTAATCAATTAACAGGATCCCTTTCTCATCCCAAAACACGCTCGCCATGACCTTTTCCGGCAGATGTGATCGACTTCGCTTTCTTTGGCGCTGAACCACTGGCTTCCACCCACTGCTTGGACTGCTGTTTTGTTTCTGGCGTGTAGTGGTGGACCCATGTGTCTTCCATGGTGACAAATCGCCGCACAAAATCGGTCGGATCCCTATTGAATTGGTCCGAAGATTGCTGTGAAAATCGTTTGCGCACTTGCTTTTGATCGTCATTCAACAAATGCGGCACCCATCTTGCGCAGAGCTTTCGCATCCCTAATTCTCCGTGCAAGATAATTCGCACCCTTTCTTCCGATATCCCCACAGTCTCCGCTATCTCACTCACCTTCACTCGCCTATCGTCCAACACGATATCATGCACTGTTTCGATGGTTTCCGATGTGATTGCGGTTTTTGGCAGTCCTTCACGTGGGTCATCTTCGAGGGATGTGTGACCATGTTTAAATTCAGCTGCCCATATTTTTAACGGTTGACATGGAAGGAGCAGAGGCCCCTTAAACTTTTGTCAACTTCGGTTGGATTTCCTTAGGGGTTAATCCATCCAAAACTAAGAATTTTGTGACAGCACGATATTCAAGTTTATCCATTTTAACGAAACACACGCAAAAATTCGTGTAAACAAACTAATTGAGAGAACTAGTTGAAATTTGTCATACGAATTAATGACACGTGCATCCAGACAGGAAACATAAATTTTTGCTGATTGGAGC